>JADBJO010001403.1:142676-145176 GCA_016801955.1 Conus betulinus | reverse complement strand
TTGTCTCAAATTCTGTGGCCCTTCATGCCCTGCTGTCATGGTGACCTCACTTGTGATGTCTTCTCCATAGCTTAGTTTGACTCCGTCGGGGTCACCGGTATCGGCAAATTCATGGGGGCTGTCATTGGACGGATGTGGTGGCGCCCTCTGGAGGGGGAGCTCGCCGGCTCCACGACTAAGCAATTGTTGTTTTGCCAGTAGGGAGTTTAGTTGGTGATGTCCTGCGTATGTTGAATCAGAACAATAACACCACCAAAGTGACTCGAAAGCAGTGCAGTGTCTCCTCCGGTGGGTTGCCTCTTTCACACGTTCCCTGTGGATTGCCGGTGCCAGGGCTGTGGCTGTGGACGGAGGCCGCAGAATGAGGGGCGGTGGGTGCACCGCCACTGAGGTGGCACAGAAGATGGGATAGGAAAAAAAAAGACACAGAGGTAAGGTAATGTTGCTTATGGCCCAGCCGACCGCAAAGGGCCATGTCAGGGCTGTCACCACGTCGAAGTCAACTCACAAGTCATTCATTCACACAGCCCTTTGAAATACACTAAAAAAATCTTCCTACTGTAAAATCTCAGATCAGACGAAAAATGTTAATATCTTCCAGAAATCACACAGATCACATCAGGTGGTACATCTCTGAACAAGGTTTCCATGGAGTCTGCTGTAAAAATATTTATGTCTCACATCATGCAAGTCCCAATACTCCAAAGAATATGTCTCACTATGAGTGATACTTGACATGGAATGCACAATGGTGTTTCTTGACTCTTGAAAAGGTACGAATGACTGAAAAACGAATGGCCAGTGAGCAGCCGACATAAAACCCGTTTTTTTTCCTTTGCGACCACCGGAGGTAGATGAAAGGAACTCTTTTAGGTTTGAACTGATCTGGAAAAGTTTGTCATCCGCCTGTGTACTCCAGTCCTCCTACCGGAGGAGTGAAGGATAAAAAGAAAAAAAAAAAAAAAGAAAGACAGGCCAAGCCACAGCCAGCCTACCGTCATGGTGGCCAGTAGCCCCTCAGGCACGTTGGCGACGATGATGCCGATGAGGAAGATGACGGCGTCGATCCACGCGTAGCCCAGGACGAAGGAGATGATGAAGAAGCTGACGCCCAGGAAGGCTGCCACCCCGGAGATGATGAAGATGAAGTGGTGGATCTCGCGCGCGATGGGCGTGTCCCCGATCTCCAGCCCCGTGGCCAGGTTGGCGATTCGACCCATCACCGTGTTGTCGCCCGTCTTCACCACAATCCCCTTGCCCGTGCCTGGAATAGAAGGGGGGGATCCAGGTGGGTGGGTGGGTGTGGTGTAGTGGTATGAGTCAGTAAAAGGGAGAGCGGGTGGCGTTGGGGGCGGAGAGGGGGGGTGCGGGGGGCGGAGGGGGGGGGCGGGCAGCTTAGACGACGTAGCCACGAACAACGAGATTTCAATATTGATGCAGATTTTTGTGTCCGCACACACAGATACACACAACTTTCGCAGACATTGTTTTTATATATATATGAGAAGGCCCTAACTGGGAAAGTCTGTGAGGTCTCACGTAAGCGCGCGCGCGCGCGCACACACACACACACACATACTAGCGCGCGTGCACACACACACACACACACACACACACACAACGCACGTACGATCAGGAAAGGCTACCTTATACCACAGTCCTTTCCTAACCTGATGCTGTGCAACTAAAGGCATTTCAGCCTGGTTCTCTATTACAAATAGTTCCAGTTCACTTATCATTATCATCGTCGGTCAGTTCACAACAACATGGCTTGGGTTCCGATTTGTAAACAAAGTAAGTTTAATGTGACGTATGTGTACCGAATGACATTTGCACACATTGCGTAATGATTCCGCGGGTCTCTCTAAAGTACAAAAATAAGGCGGACAGAGTCAGAAGCTTCCAGAAACTGTTCTCTTAGTGGTTTCAATCATTGTGATTGGATCCAAACGTAACGTTTTCACACACACACACACACACACACACACACACACACACACACACACCGTTTTTCATTTTTTTTTTTTTTTCGAAAGTTCCGAGCATTTCATTGGCTATACTACGTCATCATACTCGACCATTCTAGAATATTGCCATGATCAGTAATTTGCTGTCCCTCCCCGTATTTCTGGAAACTTTCAATTTGATGATCTAAAATTAAGTTTGGGAATGAGTGAGAGGGACAAAGAAATGAAATTGAAAGTTTCAGCGCTTAAGGACAAACTTCTGTTTGGGGAACCATTGCACTGGTCTTTGAATATTGATTTCCATTGACTTGTGAATCATTGATCATTATTAAAGAGATCATCTAACCAACTCAGCAGCAAACCGTTTCAGTCAGCGTTATTCTCACTGAAGTATCGAGAAACAAACGCTTGATTTTCACTTAGTTAAACGCTAACAGAAATCAGTGCACAGCTCACTGTTTTGGTCGCTCTGTGCATCGAACTCCTAGAAATAAAAGTAAACATGAAAGGAGGCAGGGAACAGTAAACAATTA
>JADBJO010001403.1:107676-132676 GCA_016801955.1 Conus betulinus | reverse complement strand
GCGGTGATCGGTAAAGAGCAGGCCGGGCACGTAAAAACGTGTGGTGATCGGTAAAGAGCAGGCCGGGCACGTGCGGTGATCGGTAAAGGGCAGGCCGGGGCACGTGCGGTAGTCGTTAAAGGGCAGGCCGGGCACGTTAAACGTGCGGTGATCGGTAAAGGGCTAGCAGGGCACATAGAACGTGCGGTGATTGGTAAAACGCAGGCCGGGCATGTAAAAGGTGCGGTGGTCGGTAAAGGGCAGGCCGGGCACGTGTGGTGATCGGTAAAGAGCAGGCCGGGCACGTGTGGTGATCGGTAAAGGGCAGGCCGGGCACGTGCGGTGATCGGTAAAGGGCAGGCCGGGCACGTGCGGTGATCGGTAAAGGGCAGGCTGGGCACTTATGTGTTAGTATCAGAAAGGGATTAGCCCAGACACGTCAAGAGAGAGACGAATCGGGGGGGGGGGGGGGGGGGGGGGGGGGGGGGGGGAGCAGGGGAGGGAGTGAGTGTGGGAGAGGGGGAGGGGGGGGGATCATGCGTGTATATTTGACAGGCGACCAAGCGACAAAAGGGTGGAGCTGGGTGTCACACATTGCCCACTGTCCTCCTCTTCCCCCCCCCCCCCCCCCCCCCCCCCCCCCCGCTTTGCGATTTTCACCCTCTCCCTCTCCCCCATTTCAGAGGGTAATGGAATAAGCATCACTGCTTTTTTTTAAATCCAGCCCGCGGGGCCAAAAGAAATTTAAGAAAGGAAAAGAAAAAAAATGATTAATATAAAATAATGGAAAATCACTCTCAAATATATGAAATATGAAAATACAAAAAGGACACCAAATCTATGTACAGAGGGAACACCGACAGAAGGTGTGGGAGACGGTGGGGGTGGGAGTGGGATGGGGTGGGATGGGGGACAATTAAGAGTGAGAGGAGGGGGGATGGAAAGAATAGGAAGAACTGATAAGGAAAATGAAACATTTACACAGAACAGTTACTGGAACATCTTTGGGTAAAGTGGTGTAAGATCAGACAGACACATCAAGTACGTAAAAAGATTGATTTAAACTTACTAGTGTTTGGTTCGTTCTTTTTTTTCTGGGATATTATTCCACAGCCAGCCCCAAGAATAAGCAAGGCTTGATTTGCATAAATTAATTGATGGGAAAGGGAGATTTATTTTATGCGAATGATAATGATCAATAACAGTAAATACATTCATTAAATAGGAAGGAGCACTGCCGAGTAGTATTTTATGCATAAGGAGTGCTTTATTGTACAATAGTTTGGTCTTGAATGGAAGGATACCTGCTCGTTCATAATCAGGGTGCCCTAGCGAGGGCTCATCAATTGTTATTTTGACAGCTCTCTTGTATATACTAGTCAATGGTTTAAGCAACTTACTGCTAGCTTATTGCTAGAGAGAGAGAGAGAGAGAGAGAGAGAGAGAGAGAGAGAGAGAGAGAGAGAGAGAGAGAGAGAGAGCCACTCACATTGTCCATGCTGTAGTTTTTCGGGTTACGGATGATCTCCACGGAAAACGCGATGAAGCACAGGACGGAGCCGATCCACAGGAGCAAGGAGAAGCCTCCGAACAACTGCTTGCAGAACTTGACCCAGGCCGGCGTGGTGACGGGGGGCGTCAGCTGGTTGAGGCCGTCCCTCAGGAGGATCTTGGTTGCCTGGTCGTCCGTCAGGCCCTGGCGGCATAGGGTCATCGTCATCATCATAGTCTCGTCACCGAAGTCATCATCGCCGTCACCGTCATCACCCCGATCATCATTACATTGTGTTGGGTAAGATGCTCCATCGTCCTAGCAAATTTTTCTCCGTGAAATTCCGGCTGCTCTCCATGACGTATCATTTTACTACAGACACCCAATCAAAACAAAATTCCAGGTTTTGACCACTACGCCGCTCACTTCGGCCTGCCGGACCACAACCACATCCTGGCCTGTCCCGTTGTAGTAGCCCGACACCAGCAATCCACAGGGAGCAGTCAATGTCAAGTTGTCAATAGGCAACCCACCAGAGGAGACACTGCTCTGCTGCAGCGTCACTTCGGTGGTGTTCAGTGATGCCTGTTCTGACTCTGCTCGCGCAAGATCATCACCTACTTAGACTCCCCCACCCCCTCCCAACTGACGACAATAATTGCTTCGTCGTGGAGTTGGCGAGAGCGAGCGTCCCCTGTGGAGGGTGCCACCAGGTCGGTTCAGCACAGTCCTCATGAATATGCCCATACTGGTGACCCCGACACAGACTTACCGAGGGCATAGACATCGTGAGGGAATCGAAAACTGAGGTCACCAGTAGAACATGGCACGAAAGCGATAAAAAGTCCAGACTTTTATTTATACAAACATACATACATACATACATACATACATACATATATAGATATGTAGTGAACACAGACCGTTAGTGGAAAACAGGCCACTTTTCACACACACACACACACACACACACACACACACACACACACACACACACACACACACACACTCACACACACACACACACACACACACACACACACACACACACACACACACACACACTGCACACTGTGTGGGATAGCAGTGAACAATAATGCACAAGACAACACGCATCTGAGAGCAATGAACAATAATGCACAAGACAGCACTCCTCGGATAGCAGTGAACAATAATGCACAAGACAGCACTCTTCTGAGAGCAGTGAACAATAATGCACAACACTCTTCGGAGAGCAGTGAACAATTAATGCACAAGACAGCACTCTTCGGAGAGCAGTGAACAATTAATGCACAAGACAGCACTCCTCGGATGGCAGTGAGCATGTGAGTGACAATGTTTTTTAAAAGTAAGGTAAGATGAGCACAATTGGGAAAAAAAACAAAAACAAAAAAAAAAAACAAGAGGGCAAGAAGGGGAGGCGAGAGAGAGACAGAGAAAATGAGAGAAAAACTAGATGGGAGGGTGGAGGGTAAGAGGTGAACTGGATGTGTGTGTGTGTGTGTGTGTGTGTGTGTGTGTGTGTGTGTGTGTGTGTGTGTGTGTGTGTGTGCGTGCGCGCGGGTGTGTGCATGCGCGTGTGCGCGCGAGAGTGAGCGTAACATGACAAATTACGTGTAACTGCAAAATTCTAGGCAGTTTGAAATAAGTAAGTTATTCCATTTTTTTATACGACGTTGTATTTAAGAGTAGTTATGCAATGGCAGGTTTCGATCAACTGTTTATTCAATCACGGGTGAAAATGTCTACTTTCGTGAATCGATTTCGCGTGATCGGAATCGGTCCGAGTGTTGATGTGTACACACTGCTACACATTTGATTTATGCAGTTTTGCTGACTAGTTATCACCAATCTTTACAGTAAACCCTTTAGCATTCCCGGACGTGGAAAGACAGGTAGGCTGGTACGCCCACCCTGCTTGTAATCATTCAGTTAATATCGTTTGTTGATCACGGTTGTTTTCCTTTACTGACCAATTAATTTCGCCATCCTCCGTCCACCACCACACTGGCCCGACAACTAGTGACGTACTGAAAAATAGTGTAAGATCAATGCGCAAGACGGTAACGATTTCCATGAAATCGACCTAAAAAAAAAATGACTCCACTCTTCTGAAGATACTCTCTTTCAGAAGGACCTCTGAGAGAGAGAGAGAGGAGACGAGAGAGAGAGAGAGAGAGAGAGAGAGAGAGCGAGAGAGAGAGAGAGAGAGAGAGAGGGGACCTACCATCTCGAGGTCGGTGCCAGGCGCGCCACCAGCTCTTCCATGGGGATCTGATGCTCGTCCATCTCCATCTCCTTCTTCAGGTCATCCAGCCCCTGTTTCTTCTTCACCTTGCCCTCTTCTTCTGCATCCAGGGCTCGCTGGCCACAGAACTCGCCCGCCGGAGCTTCATGTTGGGATCACCTACCCAAGCATCCGTCACCGGTCCAGACACCGACAGGGAGAAGGGAAATCCTCATCAGTTTTTTCTTTTTTTTTTTACCGATGAAATTAACTCAGCTAGCAGGTCATTGAAAACACACACACACACACACACACACACACACACACACACACACACACACACTCAACAAAACCCCCCCCCAAAAAAAACAGCCACACAGTCACTTGATCGGCCGATCAATTGATCAGCCATTCGTCAATCAATTAGGCACTCAGCCAATCAGCCAGCCCGTCGGTCAGTCCATTCATCAGGTCGATGGGTTCATTACTCAATCAGCTAATCGGTCAAGTAGACAGTCAGCTGGTCAATTAGGCATTCAGTCAGTCAATTAAGTCAACTAGTGAGTCAGTCAGCCATGCAATCAGTAGTCAATGCATCAAACAGCTAGTCAGTCCGATATTTAGTCAGTCAGACTAGTCAACCAATTCAACCCACCGACCAGCCGGTCGTGTCTTGAATCGGTTGGTCTATCAGGAAAAATCAAGTTTAGCCCCATGTCTATCATCATAATAGTAGTAGAATAGCAGCAGCAGCAGCAGCAGTAGTAGTAGTGGTAGTAGCAGTAGTAGGAGCAGCAGCAGCAACAGCGAAGCAACGGCAAGAGCAGCAGTAGTAGTAGCATTAGTAGAAGAAGTAGTACTGATAGAAGTGGTCGTTTTAACAGCAGCGACAGTAGTAGTGGAAGTAGTAGAAGTAGCAGCAATGGAAGAAGTAGTAGTGATAGTAGTAGTCGTATTAGCAGCAGCAGCAGCAGCGGTAATTGTAGTACTAGTAGCAGCAGCAGAAGCAGCAGTAGAAGACGTAGTAGTAATAGATATTAGCAGCAGCGGCAGCAGTAGTAGTAGTATCATTATTGTCATTATAAAATCGTTTACGAATCAACCAAAGGCACTCTTTGTCATGCTATTAATGGACCAGTTGCTTAGTTTGTAGGCAGTGGTGGTGGGGTGTAGTGGTGATGGGGGGGTGAAGTGGTGATGGGGTGAAGTGGCGGTGGGGGTGAAGTGGCGGTGGGGGTGAAGTGGCGGTGGGGGTGAAGTGGCGGTGGGGGTGAAGTGGCGATGGGGTGAAGTGGTGATGGGGTGAAGTGGCGGTGGGGGTGTAGTGGTGATGGGGGTGAAGTGGTGATGGGGTGAAGTGGCGGTGGGGGTGAAGTGGCGGTGGGGGTGAAGTGGCGGTGGGGGTGAAGTGGCGGTGGGGGTGAGGTGGCGGTGGGGGTGAAGTGGCGATGGGGGTGAAGTGGCGGTGGGGGTGAAGTGGCGGTGGGGGTGAAGTGGCGGTGGGGGTGAAGTGGTGATGGGGGTGAAGTGGCGGTGGGGGTGAAGTGGTGATGGGGGGGGTGAAGTGGCGGTGGGGGTGAAGTGGCGGTGGGGGTGAAGTGGAGGTGGGGGTGAAGTGGCGGTGGGGGTGAAGTGGGTGGGGGGTGAAGTGGTGATGGGGGGTGAAGTGGCGGTGGGGTGAAGTGGCGGTGGGGGTGAAGTGGCGGTGGGGGTGAAGTGGCGGTGGGGGTGAAGTGGCGATGGGGGTGAAGTGGCGGTCGGGATGAAGTGGTGATGGGGGTGAAGTGGTGGTGGGGGGGGTGGGCGGTGGGTGTGAAGTGGCGGTGGGGGTGAAGTGGCGGTGGGGGTGAAGTGGCGGTGGGGGTGAAGTGGTGATGGGGGTGAAGTGGCGGTGGGGGTGAAGTGGTGATGGGGGTGAAGTGGCGGTGGGGGGTGAAGTGGTGATGGGGTGAAGTGGCGGTGGGGGTGAAGTGGTGATGGGGGTGAAGTGGCGGTGGGGGTGAAGTGGTGATGGGGTGTGAAGTGGTGATGGGGCTGAAGCGAAAGACAGAGAGGACTTTCTTTGTCATGCTATCAATGGACCAGTTGCAGAGCAGCTTAGACAGGCTTAGTTTGTAGGCAATGGTGTCGGGGGTGAAGCAAAAGACAGAGAGACAGATGAACAGACTGAGGATGAGCAGACGAACAGAGGCACCAAAAAAAATGAGCCGAAAGGGCAGAAAGAGAAACATACACAGGTGTACACAGAGACAGAGACAGAAACAGAGACAGACACATACACACACGCACACGCACATAAAGGTGGGCTCGGAGATATGAAGAGCTCACGCGCATGAGAGAGAGAGAGAGAGAGAGAGAGAGAGGAGAGAGAGAGAGAGAGAGCGGGTGGATAGGAAGACGAAAGGGGGGGGGGGGGGGGGGGGGGGGAGGGGGGGGAAGGGGGGGGGGGGGAGGGCGGAGGAGACGGTGGTTGTCCAAAGAAAAGACGGAAGGAGCCAGTAAAGAAAGCAGATTCTCACGGTAAGCGGTTGCTTTGGTAATTCGTGTGACGATGCCATGACTACCACAGTCCACCTTCCAATAGCTCACACACTGTGACAAACAAAAAGGACAATAATATTACAAAAAGGACCAAAACTATTCAATAATTTTACCAAAAGGTCAATAAGTTTACAAAAAGGACAATACTTTTACAAAAAAAATCTACCTGCTGCGGATCGAGAGCAAAAGACATCATCTCTGTGCCGCCCGACGAAAGAATATAACAAATTACATAACAAACACAGCGCGTTTTGACCAAGCGGGTCTTCTTCAGGCAAGGCAAATAATGTTCTAGACAAGGAAAAACAGAAGGACGAGCGGACACTGTCATGTTTTCAAACTGGCAGCAAAATGGCCCCGGAATGAAAACGAGGCTGAAGGGGAGACAAGATGGGTTGAAATGACACTGATCACAAAATAAAGAATATATCGCTACTACTGCAATTACTACAACTGCTACTACTACTACTTCTAATGATGATGATAATGGTAATATAATGATATTGGCAATAATGATGACAGTAACTGTAGAATAACAATGATACTAAAAGAAGGGGAAGAAGGAGAGGAGTTGAGAAGATAGTTAAATGATATGGTTGTAGTAGCACTAACAATAACAATATCATCAACAATAGTAATAACAATAACAATCATAATGATAACAATTAACAACAATACAAAAAATACTACCACTACTGAGAATGACGGTGATGGCGATAACAATAATATCAATAATAATGATATTGATAATAATAATAATAAATAATAAATAATAATAATAGAGGAGGAGGTGAGGAGGAAAGGAAGAAGACGGGGTAAACGGAGGTTGCGCCTTCTTTAACAAAACATTGGGAGAGCCCCCCCCCCCCCCCCCCTCCTCCATTCCACCCCACCACCCTCTGGCCTTTACACAAATTTTGGGAGAGGAGAGGTCCATGTCTGTCCCCCTTCCCTCTTCCTTTAAAGAACAGTTGAACTCCCCTCCCTTCACAGGAATGATCCGGCCCTGCGGGGTTTGGACAGTCTGGAGCAATTCAGAGTACCCACTGTAGATGCAAGAGGAAGGAAAGGTGATCTTATCCAAAACTTCAGGATCTTCACACATACAGTTGACTTAAACATCCATAAGTTCTTCAGATTATCAGGTGGTTATATAACAAGAGATAGTGTAGACAAAATACTGACTGTAGTCCTACTATGAGATGATGTTTTTTAATTTACTGACAGCACTGCACCTTTATGTCATACATTAGTCTCTCTGTGGACAGCAAAAAAGAGCACAAAGCATTGGTGTTTTCAAATATCTTGTTGACCACTGGAAATACTAAAATATACAATGTTTGAACATGACCATGACGAATAAGCATCTCCAAACCCTAAGCTTATCACCAACGACTCTCCATATACTAGAATCAATCACATACTAGGCCTAAAGATGCAACTGCACTTTTCAAAAACAGGACGGCTACCTGCATTTAGATCTATTGTCCATGTTTCCGATTCCAGATCAAAATGTTAACACGGTGAGACTTAGAGTAAATTGATTAATTGACGAAACAACATAATTTCTGTTTGTTAAGATTTAACAACGATAGCAACAAATGCTCCGGCAGTCTCAACACAACAACTTACTGTACTAGGGGAATATAGATTTGAATATTGTAAAAACGAATATCAGTTTTGTTGCCCTTCCGTTGCTCATTGCAAGGACCTGGGAGACTTATTCTCAACGCTGAGAAGATGTCGTCGATGGTTACGTCAAATTTTGCAGCATCTGTGTACAGATGACGTCAAAAAACACACACACACACACACACACACACACACACACACACACACAGAACAGTGCGCGCGCGCACGCACGCACGCACGCACACACTCACACACATTAGGATTAGTAGAGTGAGAGGCTGACTATGGAAATCGAGTTCACTGAAAACGGGAAGTGAGATATGACTGATTGATAGTTGTTTATTACAATATTGAATTTGTCCCTATTTGCACAAAAAATAGGCAATTTATTTTGTCACAATGACATGCAGTTAACAAGTGAAATGTATGCAATTGGCTGCCCAGGAGATCCACGATACAACTTTTGTCGACTAAATGTTTCAAATAAATGTGGAAAAGAGTGGTAGACTGTACTTTATGTATTGCTTGCTCATTTTTCAACTAATGTGTCTCCTTTCTCTATTTTTTTTTTTCATTTCTCATTTCTACTCCTTCGTTTTAAATGTCTTTTTGTCTGCTTCCCCCCCCCCCCCCCCCCCCCCCCCTCCCCTTCTCCTTAATTTTGACCGCATTGCACATCAGGGTAATGCAGGGTTTCTCCCCCCCCCCCCCCCCCCCCCCCCGAAAATGTAGGCCCATTATTAAGGCATGATTGTTCTGACACACTTCCATGCACACAACAAGCCCGTGTTCTATCCATACCGCACTACCATCACGCAATTTATTAAATATGCTTGCGCGCGAGAGCAAGCGCGCACACACACACACATACACACATACACATGTGCTCGCGCGCGCGCGCGCGCGCGCACACACACACACACACACACACACACACACAACAAACACACACGCACGCACGCATGTACGCACGTACGCACGGACGCGCGCGCGCGCGCGCACGCGCGCACACACACACACACACACACACACACACACACACACACACACACACACACACACACGCACACTTAATCATCGTGGGCACGGGTGGGACCTAGAGGTGACAAAAGAGGACATTTCCAAAGTTTCAATATGTTCATTGGCATGAAACGTACCATTTTTTCACTCACCTGTGAAAAAAGTGAGCATGTGTATTGATTCTGTTTTTACCCCCCCCCCCCTCTCTCTCTCTCTCTCTCTCTCTCTGAAAGAAAACAGAATAAAAAAAAAAAAAAAAAGCAAAGACACAGGATTACCAATCTTATCAGGAACTGTAAGAAACAACATTTTAACATGTAAAAACTTGCTTTCCCCTATGAAGTTGAACCCCTAACATTTATATAATACGTGTGTATAGAACAAGACAAAGTCCCCCCCCCCCCCCCCCCCCCCCCCCCCCCCCCCCCCCCCCCCCCCCCCCCCTCAAATCGGCAAAAATCATTCTAATGCCCAAGTTAAAGGACTTCTCAGACTTGAACGGTTTTAGATCGATTTCTCTCATATCTGTGGTATCAAGGCCACTTGTCCACAAACATCTCATGCAATATTTTGAGAGCACAGAACTTCATTCTTTTCTATCGGGTTTCCGCCATCAGCGTTCCTGTCAAACTGCCTTAGTCTGTCTCTGCATTACATGGTTATCCGCAGTGAATCAAAGCAAAATAACAGGTGCTCTCTTTCTTGATTTAAAGAAGGCCTTTGATCTTGTCGAACACAAAATACTGCTTAGAAATTCAACTTTAAATCTCCGAGACCAGATTATAATTCTTTGAATCCCAACTGTTCAACAGAAAATATTTGTCTTTAGCAATAGCACTTTGTCATCTACAAAGATGACAGAATTTGGAGTGCCCTAAGGTTCTGTTCTAGGGTCGCTTCTGTTTTGTTCGTTTATAAATTCCCATCAATTTCACATCCGATAGTTTTGTGTGACCCTTTTTGCTGATGACACTTCTCTTCGTTCCAGCGCAGCGGACTTACCGACACCCCGAAAAACGCTCCACAACAAGGTTTAAACGATGTCTGAGATTAGTGTATAATTATGATTCCATGATAGTTCGTTCTAAGAAGACAAAAGGCATGGCAATGGCCTCTGGACAGAAACACCAAACAAAAACTCTAAGTCTCTGTCTGACTTTTGATGCCACACCATAGAACAAGTGCATAAGCACAGAATCATGGGAGTGAGAGTGGACGGGGAACTGAATGGCAGTCCCACATTGAATCTGTCGTTCGTAATCTGGCTGGCAGTCTCTTCATGCTTAAACAGCTGAAGCCTTATATAGATACAAAACACTCGAAAAATGTTTTTTCAGGCTCACTGTCTCTCTCATATCAACTCTGCATCTGTAGTCTGGGACTGTGCAGCAAAAATTCGCCATAGAAAACTAGATTCAATGTACAGAAAAGCAGCAATGATAATTCTGCCAGATTCTTCCTTGTCAATCTCCGAAAAGAATGCTGAATTAAATATCCTGCTGCTGCAAACACAACTAGATTTAATCAAAGCTGTACTTATGTATAAAGTACACAATTATCTGCCCCCTCCCCCCCCCCCCCCCCCCCCCCTAGTACCTCAGAAATTAATCGTATCGATAATGTTCTTACAATTATATTCTACAACATACTCGTATTGTATCGAATTGTTGTTATTTTCTTAGAAATTTCGATCACTGAAAACTATTGCTTTATACACTGATATGAGAGATGTTAGAAGATTTATTTTTAAAGATTTTGTTAAGAACAAAGTTCTGTCAAAACCAGATCTTTGACCGCCATTTCTGCCCAGCAGAGGTGGATATATAAAAACAATAACACATACACAGCATCAATATCATGCATACCACATAAAAGCGTAACGTCTTGCTGAAAATGCAGATTTTGAATACGTAGTTAACGTGCAGCCAACGCTGACCAACGACAAAGCAAGTTCTCACTTCTGTGAATATATGCATTAACCTGTTACTACTCCAATGCACCACGCTCCCCACCCCCACCCGCACCCTTCCTTTGCCTTCCCCTGTCCTCTCACCAGAGTGTTTGTTCGTGTTGTGTGAACTTCTCATCTTTTCAGGTTCGCATGGAGGTGGCAGAGGCGTAGCGCTGCCTAGATTATTAGGACAAAGATGGCCAAGAGGAGGTGGTAAGTTGGCAGGGGTAAAGCGTCTGTGAAACGTGATTTGAAAGGAGGAGGAAAGGCAGAGGGAAGCCAAAGGAAAGGGAAAAGTAGAGTGATTGCGCTGTATGATCCTGAAGAAAAAAAAAATGGTCAGAACATATACTCTCAGATGTGACACGCTGTTTTGTCTGCCACCGCTAGTGATGACTGCCATGTACAGTTTCTATACACATCTTTAGGGGGTTGTTGGAATGGTACCCGTCTCTCCATTCATATGTGCCTTGTGCCTTTATTCCTGCTGCTGCATTTATTCATAGCTTGTGAGTCAAACAGGCAAATTGCCTCTTTCCTGAAACAGCTTTCTAGTGTAGATTTTATCTAACTTTGATAAGATGTTCGAAATGCACCTTTGCGTTTGTGCATGACTGTTTCAAACATTTTTTTTTAGCTTACCGTCCGTTGAATGAGTCTCTATAATATCAGTCATAAAGAAAGCATTTTCAGTCTGATTTTTCGTTACTATTTATTCATCAGGTCTCTACCGTTTTCAGTTATGGTAGCGCCTATGCTTCTGCAAGATGTTTGTAAGTCTAAGTCTTCACAAACAATAAGATACTTAAATATTCTGAACAAAAATTGACAAACAGCTGAGGCGCTAGATAACTGATAGTAACATTAGGGAGTCACTGGGGCGGAAATTTAAACTGAAAAAAAAAAACTGTGTTGTCACGTGCTTGTGAGGGTTGCGTACTTAAAAAAAAATTCTCTGCATTAAGGAATGTCACCATTTCTGTACAGAAAATAATCGAATCCACCTGATATCGTTCACTTTCGAAGGCGTGAAATACGTAAATCGTGCATTTTGATTGGACACATAATGCAAATCGCATTCTGATTAACCGACCCACTTTAATAACGTTTGGATGTCAAACGTATCCCTTATGAGGTTTGAATATATATCGATATCTGTCTGCTTGCCTGTCTATCTATTTCTCTATACATTTCTCTCTCTCTCTCTCTCTCTCTCTCTCTCTCTCTCTCTCTCTCTCTCTCGGTCTATTTCTATCTGTCTCTCTATGTCTATCAGACTATTGTCTGTCCATCTCTCTCTCTGTATATCTATTTATCTATACATCTCTCTATCTATCCATTCTGTCTGTCTATCTACCTACCTATCTATTTATCCAACCATCTATCCATCTATCTATCTATCTATCTATCGATCGGTCGATCTATCGATCTGTCTGTCTGTCTGTGTGTCTGTGTGTCTACTTAGATCAGAGAAAGATATGTATATATTGCTCTTAAACAGAATCGTGCCTGGCTGTTTTTTTTTTTTTTTCATAAAGCATTTAACATTGTTTTAAGTTCGTGTAGCCACAAAACAGCACACTATCTTGTCACGAATGACGAGTCTCACATACTGTTCCATAATAATGCGTTAGTCCGAAAACAAGCAAACAAACATAAGAAGGCAACGTGGAAGCCAGGAGAAAGACAAGGTACGGAAGGAGAGAAAGAGACAAAAGAACGAATAGAAAAATGGAAAAAAAAACCAAGGAACAAGAAAGACGGGTGGAGGCAGAAGAAGAGAAATTTCCTGAGATTACCTTGTTGTCAGATTTTACGGACTTCAGATAATTTCTTTTTTGAAATTAATCGTAACAGTTTGTCCACATCTCAAGTTTGTTGAAGGTCGATACATCACGATGTATATTTCATTACCAAAACAACAACAACAACAACGCAACAAAAAAGACTTGTCACAGTTGTTTTTTTTTTTTTTTAATGTTTCACACCCTTTTTTGACCAGTCATAGGGAAAGCGTGTGAAGTGGCATCAGGCCATTCATGAATGGTCAGTTTTACTGCTGGTCTGGCTGTGAAAGGTCGGCTCTTATCTGAAATATTCAAGGGCGGTCACACACTGCATCACTGGGTAGCTGTAAATCAGTTTTGCAACATCAGAGTGATAACTCTGGGTAGATTTAACGAGCTCATTTTCGCCGTTCTCTGGGTGTTGCCATGTCTGTGGTTGACCCATTCAGCACTGGGATGGCTGTAGAGCCTGTTGTTTTCTCTCGGCGTTGTTCAACAACAACTGTTTAGATATTCGATCCACTCTTCGGCTTACACAATAGTAGTAGTTTCCGTAGAAATAGTTGCATTAGCAGCAGCAGCAGCAGCAGCAGCAACAGCAGCAGCAGCACTAGTAGTAGAAGTCGTAGAAGTATCAGTATCAGCAACAACAACAGCAGCTGTAGCAGCCAATGTAATGACAGCAGTAGTGATAGTTGTTGTTGCAGCAGCAGCAGCAGGAAGTGGCAGAACTTCTTTTTTTTTTTTTTTTTTTTTTTTTTGTTTTTATTAAAGTCTCAAAGCACAACATTGGTTATAGTATATTTTAAACAGAACTTTTGCATCACTGCGATTTGCATACTGAAGGTGTCATAAAGTAAATATTTCAGCTTTGTCTTTTTTCTGTTTATAATTAGAAACCGAATTTTACCTGATTTTTTTTTTTTTTCGAATGGGGAGGGCGTGGGAAGGTGAAAGGGAGGGAACGAGGACGGGAAGGGGAGGAGAGAATGGGGTGGAGGCGCAATTTTGTGACATGATTGCACAGTGGTGTTCTACCGTCGTCACAATACCTATACTTAAAATGTAAAAGTGCTTTACTTTAGGGGAAAACAAAGGAGCAGAGACCCTTGGACAGAAAGCTGTGGCGACTGATGATGGGGTCATTGTGACCTTTTTGCTGTGAACAGACGACCGACGGAGAAAAGTGGCACACGCGTTCATTGGCCGTGTCCTGATTGTGAGTGAAGGCCAGCACGAATGTTGCAGTCAGCAGTTTGAAATGCTCACTGAAGCGCGACGGGGACTCTCTCTGTAATTGTAGGCGTAGCTTGGAAGTTGTTGGACAACGGATCACTGCTACACTTCTTTCAGTCGCCGTGCCAACGTTTTCTTGCCACAGTTTGTGGACAACGTATCACCACACTTCTTTCAGCCGCTGTACGAACGTTTTCTTGCCAGCAGCTTAGCAAGGTAAGCTACGAGAGAGAGAGAGAGAGAGAGAGAGAGAGAGAGAGAGAGAGAGAGAGAGAGAGAGAGAGAGAGAGAGAGAGAGAGAGAGAGAGAGAGAGAGAGAGAGAGAGAGAGAGAGAGATGTCTTTATTTCATATCTCTTCGTAAGAAAAAGTCATTGTCCCCACCTTTTTCTTTTTTTCTCCATTTTTTTCAAAATTGTTTTCCATACATTTTCTACTAGTCCCTACTCTTTTTCTGTTCCTAGGACTGTTTTCTCAACCTTTCCACACTTTTCCTTATGTTTATAACCATTTTTTGCTACTTTTCCCCACCTCTTTCCAGCCTGTCCATAGTTCCCTCCCCTTCCCCCTCCTAACTTTTCTTTATTTTTTTTTTTTTTCAACCTTCTCCCTCCCTGTCTTCCCATACATTTCTCTATTTCCTCTGTCTTTTTTTTTCTCTCCTCCGAGTATCTTTTCCCACCTTCTCCGACCTCTGTCTCCTTTTCCCCAAGTCTTCTCCCTGGTCTCTTTTTTCCCCAAGTCTTCTCCATTCTACTGGTCTCCTTTTCCCCAAGTCTTCTCCATTTTACTGGTCTCCTTTTCCCCCAAGTCTTCTCCATTTTACCGGTCTCCTTTTCCCCAAGTCTTCTCCATTTTACCGGTCTCCTTTTCCCCAAGTCTTCACCAATTTACCGGTCTCCTTTTCCCCAAAGTCTTCTCCATTTTACTGGTCTCCTTTTCCCCAAGTCTTCTCCATTTTTTACTGGTCTCCTTTTCCCCAAGTCTTCTCCATTTTACTGGTCTCCTTTTCCCCATGTCTTCACCAATTTACCGGTCTCCTTTCCCCCATGTCTTCTCCATTTTCTTGGCCCTTTCCCTGCATGTTTGTATATTCCTTCTTGTTTGTTTTCCCCAGAGGGGTCTCCCCTTGTTTCGAACTCGTCCTTCCTTTTCCCCCATCGTTTCTCACGTTCACCCCAACTTTGTATTTTCCCTGTAGTTCCTGCCTCTTTCTGTCCCTCCCCCCTCCACCCGCCCCATCTTTGAGCACACCTGCCGTCACCGTTCTGCACCTTCCCCTCTCTTCTTTTGTTTCATTTCCGTACCTTTCCCTGCTTCCTTACCATGAATTCCTACCATTTCATGCATGAGCAGCTGCTACCAAATATGGCAGACTCATCGGCGCTGGTAAGTGGAACTGATAACATTTTTAGAGTATAGACATTGTCTGATACCACCTTTGTAGTCAGTGCCAGTTAACACCAATTCCAACACAGCCACCATAGCACTCTAAAACCATTGAAGGCTGCTAACCTTCAAGTGTCGCAACAATAGGTTGGGTGCTGGGGTGAGGGGAAGAGGGATGTTCTTGAATAATGATGAATACTTTGTACACATGAACAAGTAATTATGACTGACGTTCTTGTTCATAATTAATCATTTTTTGTGTGTGTGTGTGTTTTTTGTTGCTGTTGGTCGTCATCGTTGTTGTTTTGTTGTTGTTGTTGTGTTGTTGCTTTATTGTAAGCCTGCTGCGACGATCATGATCATGGTGACCATGACCATGACCTCAGTAAAGAGTCTCTCATGAAAACAGACTTTAAGCCTCCAGATAGCTATGACCTATGTGTACACACTCTGATATCCTTGATATCACTACACAGACTACAAGCTTTTCAAAAGACAAGGTGAGGTAGTGTAATGTTGCTCATAGTCCAGCCAACCGCAAAGAACAAAAAACAAACAAACAAACAAACAAAAAAATAAAAAGAAAAAGAAAAAAAAAAAAAAAAAAAAAAGAAAAAAAGAAAGAAGAAAATGAAAAAGAAAAGAGAAAAGAAGAAGAAGAAGAAGAACACGGTGCAGAATGCCAGTGTTACATGCCAGCATGACTTTCCTCAGGAAGAACCATCATAGCCAGTACGACGTTCAGCAGTCCATGCACTGAAAACTACCGTAGTGCCCGTGGCTTATACTGTAACACTACTCTCTTAATAGTGCACGCGTTTATCACCACCCTAACCCATGTGGATCACACTAACTTCGACCTACAAACGCGACATTTCAAATGCTGTCTCAGAAAACTATGATGAAGCGTGGAGAAGAGGGGGACGGGGGTGGTTTGAAGCCGAAGGTTGATTTATTTCGGAGTGGTAACCCTCGAAGTTTTTCTGCCCGAAAAAAAAAGCAACAAAAAAAACCGAATTCTTACTAAAAATGTTAACAATCAAAAAGATAATAATAACAAAAATATAATGGCTTAAGAATTTTTGTATGTAAAATGTTTCTCAGGCTGAAGTTGGAAAGTTTGTGAGAAAAGTCAAGTCAAAGTCTTTGGATCTCTTACTTGAAAACCGAGGGGCACTTACTCTATTTTACATCAGTAGCTGATTGGCTGTGTTGGCTCGATTTCTTGTAACATAAAGATTGTGTTTACACATCGTACATGAAGAGTACTACCGTAGTGTCCAGAGGGTGTGCTATAAGCACAATGGCAGTCTTCTTGGCACGGTAGTATTCATAATGTGTTACGCCGGGAACCAAAAATAACAGTTATAATTAATTTGTCTGCTCATGGTTCGTTTATAACCTGAGACAGTTTGACTCTGATGCCAAAGTTCAAAACCAACGAAGATGAGCAATGACTAGTTTCATGCCATAATTATGGCCCTTTGTTTTACAGTGATGACGACTGTTCGTATGAGAATCGTTATCATTATGAGTTATGAGTTGAAGCATCCAGTCATGTGAATGTTTACTGATTGTAGCGTTCAATCTTTTTCGCATTACTGAAAATTTTGGCGGTATTCTTTTCTCTTTCACACACACACACACACACACACACACACACACACACACACACACACACACACACACACACACACAGACACAGAGAGAGAGAGAGAGAGAGAGAGAGAGAGAGAGAGAGAGAGAGAGAGAGAGAGAGAGAGAGAGAGAGAGAGAAACTGCTGAAAAAAGAAAATCCCAGGTCGAAAACTCTGGACAGCGTTCAACAAGCGTGCGAGACAGGGGAGTGGTGCCTACGGTCATCAAAATCCATGTTAGTATAAATTCATAACTTGAGAGGCTGACTCCCTGCTTTAGGGGAAGAGTAGTATGTTAAGAAAATCCTTCCCAGTGAGTGCTTTCCTGACTGTTGTAGCTCTTCCACGCGACAGCACCGCCAGACGACTTTGGTGCGACTCTGTGAACAGCTCATCAGGCTTGCTGTTACCTCAGCAATGCGAAATGACTTGCTGGGTGAGAAACACTTCACTATAAGCTGGAGAAACATTCTCCAAAGTCAAGTAGATCCCCCTGCAAACTTGAATAATGTCTCCGAAAAGAAACAAGAGCATTCAAAGAGGAGGAAGATAGGAATTTGAATACGAATGTACAATAAAAAGTTACAAAAAACATAAAAAGGCGGAAACTTAAAAGAAGCAGCCTATGGAGTCCAATAACTAGGAATGAAAATCAACAAGGACTAAAAATCACTTTGAAAATATTTTCTAAGTTTAAAACATTTGAGAGGGATCCACAGGCCTGAAGGATCATAGGTTAATACAGAACATGCAACAAGAGAAATAATGATAAACTTTACCCCAAATGCCTTGAGGGCTCCACAAGCCTGAGGATCATAGGTTAATACAGAACATGCAACAAGAGAAATAATGATAAAACTTTACCCCAAATGCCTAGAGGGCTCGACTCCACAAGCCTGAAGGACCATAGGTTACTACAGAACATGCAACAACAGAAATTATGATAACACTTTACCCCAAATGCCTTTATTTGCCGGACAGCGAGTGGAGCAAACATCAACATCCGCCCAGTCCAAATTCATAACTTTTGTTTTAAAAGACCGAGTTGTGTTGAAGGGAAGGGGTATGAGAAGAAATCTTCTCCAGGAAATAAGAGTAGTCTGTAATTCTTATGCTCAATTTTTTTATTTCTAAACACACAACACAATACACACACACACACACACACACACACACACACACACACACACACACACACACACAGAGAGAGAGAGAGAGAGAGAGAGAGAGAGAGAGAGAGAGAGAGAGAGAGAGAGAGAGAGAGAGAGATTTGAGGCTCTCTTCACTGGTGTTTCGCTCTGCTGACTTTCAATTTTGGTATGCCAGATAAGCGGTCTCTGGCTGTGCAGAGAAACTTGTCTGCGCTCCAAAAAATCTAATCCTGTTCACACAGTGACAGTTTTCTAATAATCTAGCCGGCCATACAACCCTTTCAAAGCTTTCAAAATAATTCGTATTCACACACACGCGTACACACACGCGCGCCAGACAAACACGCATATACAAACACGCGCGCGCGCGCACACGCACGCACCCCCCCCCCCCCCCCCCCCCACACACACACACACACTTCAGAGCTGGTGCAGATTTTGTCAAAACACGTACACACGCGCGCGCGCGCGCGCGCGCGCGCACACACACACACACACACACACACACACACACACACACACACACACACACACAGAGTATAACAGTGTTGGTACAGATTTGTTTTGTCAAACCCGCATTGATATGCGAAAATTCTTTCTTCCATGGCAGTAAGCAGCACGTTTTTACAGCTGTACTGACGGCTTTTATGGTAGCTTTAGAATGTTTTGTAAGTCTGTCAATGGCTCTTGTTGGAAGTGTCTTTTGTTGTTGTTGCTGTTCTCGTCGACTCAGAATCGTCTGTATATACCCTAGATATCGTCTGTATAGTACCCTTCAATATACAAATACATGGCCTAACATCGTTTAGGGAAAAAACCGTTATTTCTTACATGGCTTTTCAGCAAAGGGCATTGTCGATGACTTTTGTAGGGTACCGTGTTACTGTGACATAAATGGCACCAAGAAGGCTGACAGAGCGGCTGAAAGAGGTGCCAGACAGTCAGAGAAGACTGCAGACATGACATTTTTTCTCTTGTTTGGTGGCAACTATAGACTACTGGAACAGCGTCATGGACAAGAGTTAATTCAAGTACTGATGACAAGACTCTGTTCCCAATGACGGTAACATCACCGTAGAAACTACGTTAAAAAGAAAGTTGTCGTGTTCACAGTTTCTTCTGAACTTGCAATATCTCTTGTTTTCAGTTGAAAAGTGAAAATCTCAAAAAGACATTTTCAAACAGGCCCAATGTCAGCTACCCACGTGGTGAACAGATCACACTCGATCGCATTTCATTGCATGTTCCAGGTACCATTTTCCAGATACCATTTTCCACCAAATTCATATACATGAAATATTTTTTGTCTGAAAAGACAATTCCCTAAATTTACCGTGGTATCCTTTTTTTCAACGGAAATCGCTGAGTGTTTCATACATAATGACTTGTTGCGCAGACCAGACCTTCCAGTATGGAAAACGATCCAGAGATTATCAGAAAGAGTGGCACGCTACCAGATGTAGATCTCCTATCACGTTCATCAAAACAAACAAACTGGATTGAACTCAGTGTCATATGAAAGCAATACAGAAGGATCTCACATCAACAAGACGGAGAAATATGTCAGTCTAACCAGCAGCCTGAAAGGCTCTGGCTTCCACGCCAAAGTCCTCGCCAAAGAGGTTGGAGCATGGGGGTGGGGACGGGGGTGGGGTTGTAGACTCATCAGCCAATGATCTCATGAAACAGTTTTTTGATTTCTGGTAAGAAGAGGACCAGAACCCTAAAGACAACAGGAGAAGCAGTCAGTTAAAAAGAGTTCCAGTTGGAAGGTCAAAGAGAAACGAGAGCGAACTACATATGGCTTAAATTTCCTAATTGAGAATAGTTGTCTGATAGCTGTCTGGGAAAATCACCGTCTAGAAAGGCACACCTTGAGACGGTAAAACATCCACCGCCTAGAAAGGCACACCTTGAGACGCTAAACCAGCCACAGGATGCGATTTAGTTTCCGGACAAGCCAGATGTGTTACTATCTCCGCACCTTTGGGTGTATCTTCTTCTTTATTTCTTCTTCCATCGCTCTGTGATTCTATCTGTTTTTTTTTTTTTTCTTGTCCCAGATTTGGGTCGTCTGCTTCAGCGAGCTTCTATTGTTCACGCTCAAGTAACGCATGTAGTTCACCGACTTTAGCTACATTGTTAGTTAATCCATTATGTCTCGCATGGGCAGAAGAGGTTCACCACTTAGTTTCAGCGCTGTGTCTTCAGTAGTTGTTACCTGTGTCATGCTTTCAGACGCTGTTTTTGCTGCCTGTGCTGTCTGTGTTGTCTCTGCTGTCTGTGCTGCGTTTGCTGTCTGTGCTGTCTTTGCTGTGTGCTGTCTGTGCTATCTGTGCTGTCTGTGTTGTCTCTGCTGCCGTGTTGTCTGTGCTGTCTGTGCTGTCTCTGCTGTGTTTGCTGCCTGTGCTGTCTGTGCTGCCTGTGCTGTCTTTGCTGCCCGTGTTGCCTGTGCTGTCTGTACTGCCTGTGCTATCTGTGCTGCCTGTGCTGTCTGTGTTGTCTGTGCTATCTGTGCTGTCTGTGCTGCCTGTGTTGTCTGTGCTGTCTGTGCCGTCCTTGCTGCCTGTGCTGTCTGTGCTGTCTTTGCTGCCTGTGCTGTCTGTGCTGTCTTTGCTGTCTGTGCTGCCTGTGTTGTCTGTGCTGCTGCCTGTGTTGTCTGTGCTGCCTGTGCTGCCTGTGCAGTCTGTGCTGTCTGCCCTGTCTGTGCTGCCTGTGCTGCCTGTGCTGTGCTGTCTGTGTCTGTGCTGTCTTTGCTGTCTGTGCTGCCTGTGCTGCCTTTGCTGTCTTTGCTGTCTGTGCTGCCTGTGCTGCCTGTGTTGTTTGTGCTGTGCTGCCTGTGTTGTCTGTGCTGCCTGTGTTGTCTCTGTTGTCTATGCCGTCTGTGTTGTCTGTGCTGCTGCCTGTGTTGTCTGTGCTGTCTGCGCTGCCTGTGTTGTTTGTGCTGCCTGTGTTGTCTTTGTTGCCTGTGCTGCCTGTGTTGTCTGTGCTGTCTTTGTTGTCTGTGCTGTCTTTGTTGTCTGTGTTGTCTGTGCCGTCTGTGCTGCCTGTGTTGTCTGTGCTGCCTGTGTTGCCTTTGCTGTCTCTGCTTTCTGTGCTGTCTGTGCTGCCTGTGTGCTGTCTTTGCTGCTTGTGCTGTCTGTGCTGCTTGTGCTGTTTGTTTGTGCTGTCTCTGCTGTCTGTGCTGTCTCTGCTGCTTGTGCTGTCTGTGCTGCCCTTGTTGTCTGTGTGTGTCTTTGCTGCTTGTGCTGTCTATGCTGCCCTTGTCGTCTGTGTTGTCTGTGCTGTCTGTGTTGTCTTTGCTGCTTTGCTGCCTGTGCTGTCTGTTTTGCCTGTGCTGTGCTGTGCTTGCTGCTGCTGTGCTGTCTGTGTTGCCTGCGCTGTCTTTGCTGCCTGTGCTGTCTTTGCTGCCTGTGCTGTCTGTGTTGCCTGCGTCTGTCTTGCTGCGCCTGCGCTGTCTTTGCTGCCTGTGCTGTCTTTTGCTGCCTGTGCTGTCTGTGTTGCCTGCGCTGTCTTTGCTGCCTGTGCTGTCTTTGCTGCCTGTGCCATGTCTCGGAGCATGATGTATTCTGAGTTGACGGTCGAGTTTAGTTCAGCGTTTTGTAGCGCAGTAACAACGTGTGTGGTCGGTTGACCACACGGTTGGCCTGACCTTACACATACCCGGACGTGTCGGTGTTGTAGCGCCCACTCCCAGAGTGTCTTCCTTGACCGAACGCACCACGGTCAGCGGTTTTCATCGTTAGCGTCACTTTATGGTTTTCATCAGCAGCGTACATATTTCCCTCGCTGTCTGTCCACAGTCATCTGTGTGTGGTATTTATGGAGTGGGTCCCAGGCTTTGATGCAGCTCCCTGAGGTTTTCTACTATTTCTTGACGAAGTGGGGACATGACTTCACTCATATCACCAGCAAGCATAATTACGTCGTCATCATCATCAAAATAATCTTTCATGGTGCTGTTACTGCAAAATGACTGTTTGCAATGTTAGAATGATACATTTGAAACAGCAGTCATGTGGGACATCATTTGAACCATACAGAAGCTAGAAAGAAACCCTTGGCTTTGAGGGGATTAGACAGGCGATCGTTATCACGAATGCTGTCCCTTTGCCATCGATGAGAATCAGATTCTGACCTGTAAGTTTCCCCCACCATGGGAAAAGATGATGAGTTTCTGGTAAAATAACCTTGCATTGAAGACTGACCCGAGGTCAAAAAATGATCCAAATAATGCTGTGACTGAAATATTAGCGAGGACCATTGTAAAGAAAATACCAGGGAAAATGTATGAGCGAGAGGTGCTGCCGTTAAATAACCATTAACCAGCACATACCTGTTCCTGATTTATGGCAATTTGTGGTTGATTTCTGACGAAAGGGATGATTACTTTTTCAATGTAGGCAGCTGGAAGACTACAAAAGGAAGAAGAAGAATCCGTGCTGCAGACACTGATAACAAAAAAGAAGAAGACAGATGTTGCAGATGCCTGTGAACGTCAGTTCTTCATCCCGTCGGGATGCTCAGCTCACACATGCCGTTTTATCCATGGGCACTCAAAGACGATGTGTCCTACAAACTAATGTATAATGACAATACACGTGTTATTTGTGTCTAAAGACTCTGAAGCAAAGCAAATTTGGCATACGACTGGATTTTGATGTTGTCCATCACCAAGAGCTTGCTAGGTTAACTGCACGACTGTGTCTGTCAGGACTTACGATCTGTTTGGGGGAGTGCTCATCCGTTCATCCACAGCACTCTGATGAGGAGCAAGTCAGACATCAGTCTGAACACAGCAGCATGATCACTGAGGGGCTTACGTCCGTTGCTTAAAGCCTGACACACTCTTTGCCAGATCAAGCGCAAAGTTTATCAATCCACACCCGTATCATTTGTCTGGCACCGAAGAACAACAACCAAGCCAAGTCTACGCCTCTGGCTATTTGCCTCATCAGCTCTTTGAAAAGGTTAGAAAGCACTTTATCTTTGGAAAACATAATGATCCCTCTGCTTGTCTTGCACGCAAAAGCTTACACCTGCGCAACACTACACTTAAGGGTAACTGTCAAACAGTTACCTGCACAACACTACACTTAACTTACGGGTAACTGTCAGGCAGTTACCTGCACAACACTACACCTACGGGTAGCTGTCAAGTAGTTACCTGCACGACACTACACTTACGAGTAACTGTCAGGCAGTTACCTGCACAACACTACACCCTACGGGTAGCTGTCAAGTAGTTACCTGCACAACACTACGCCTACGGGTAACTGTCAAACGGTTACCTGCACAACACTACACTTACGGGTAACTGTCAAGCAGTTACCTGCACAACTCTACACGTACGGGTAACTGTCAAGTAGTTACCTGCACAACACTACTCTTACGAGTAACTGTCGAGTAGTTACCTGCACAACACTACACTTACGGGTAACAGTCGAGTAGTCACGCGAAAAAGACTGACCCGCGAACACCCGTAAGTTGCATTGATCAGACAGGCGCATTGGAAACGAGTCGGAAAGAATCACCATTCACGTAGCGACAGAGCAAGAAGATGACAAAGTCATCAAAGCTTATCTGCATGTAGTAATAGATGCATTGCGCAGCTCTGAAGATGACAGTTTAAAAGACAAAAAGTATTAACAGAATGAAGTTGCAGTTTGTGCCAAAAGCACTCACAAATGCGCGAAGCGACAGGCTACACCACAGGATTGTGTTTATATTAGACTTGTCATAAAATGTGGATGAGGGCCATTTTAAACACACATTCTGATTGTGTCTTCGTTCAGGGAACAACTTTTTGGGGGGGTGGGTGTTGTCTTTCTCTCTCTCTCTCTCTCTTTTTTTTTTTTTTTACAGGCAACACCGATTCCTTTTGGCAAGCGAGAAATGGTCACAGTTGACCTGTGAGACAAACGTAATTCATGTGGACTTTGTGTTTAGTAATATGCTGGACGCAGACATGCTCTTTCTGAGTGACAGCAGTGCTGCAGAAGACCTGAGTGAAGCCTGTAGAACTCAGGTTTCACCAGTCAGACGGCAGACACAAATCTCGGTCTGGATTTCGTTACCAAAAGTCAAGGCCGCGTTGCACGATTTTCTCGTGTTCAGGAATTTGCTTTAGTGTCATTTCAAATGAATGACGGCGATTGGTTTAAAAACAGCCTTCGGGTAGAATGGGGTTTATTACAGAGCGAGAGAGAGAGAGAGACAGAGAGAGAGAAAGAGAAGGGTCTAGGTTGTTGGTGTCAAAACACTCTCACCTTGTCTTTGAAAACAGACCAGCCTATCTACTGTTGTGTGGTGTAAAGCACAGTGTGTGGGGGCGAACTGGGCTACCACTGGTAATGTCACCGTCTGAGCGTGACAGGAGGATGGTTATTTCCCCTGTTCAGTACACCCAGCTGGCCAAGGTTCGCACGTCACTTGCACAGGCCATTACCGGTGACGTTTTGTTAGCGCGAAACTTCTGGAAATCTACTGGCTGAAATAACGAGGTCACCGGTTCACTTCATTCTTCAGGGTATCAGATTAAGCTTGTCATGGAAGCCAAAGGAAGAGCAAGAGCACGCCAGTTAAGCAGTGAGCAAGAAAAAAAAAAAACATGGAAGATCAAACCTTTTCTTTTCTCATCACTGTGATACCCAGACGACACAAAAACAAGGTAAGTTTGTTCTGAGTTACCAAAAACCGTCTAGAAAACACACCGTATTTCTGTAAAATTAATGTCGAAAAAGCAACAACAACAACAACAAGAAAAGAAAAAAAGAAAAGAAAACCGCGTCGGCTGAAAAGCTGCACGTCGATTTGCACAAACATTTATGAGAGACCTAACCAAACAAAAACAGACATTTCTGAAGCTGATAATGACCAATTCCAGAAATATGACTGTTTTGATGATTTGATGGTTGACTGGAAAAAATAAAAAACAAAAAACAAAAAAACGAATGACC
>JADBJO010001403.1:82676-100176 GCA_016801955.1 Conus betulinus | reverse complement strand
TGTGTGTGTGTGTGTGTGTGTGTGTGTGTGTGTGTGTGTGTGTGTGTGAGAGAGAGAGAGAGAGAGAGAAGTGGTTTAAATGGAAGCACACCTAAATAGTAATGTATGTTCTAAGACTAAGAAGAGCAAAGGTGAGGCATTGGGAGAGAGGTAGGAGAAGAGAGAGAAAGGTGGGGTGGGACAGAGAGATGGAGGGAAATACAGGTGTGTGTGGGGGGGGGGGGGGGGGGGGGGGGGGGGGGGGGGGGACAGAAGGAATGACGGAGAGAAAAGAGAGATATAGACAGGGAGCTGGAAAGGGGGGAGGGGGGGCGGGCTCTTCTTGTACGTTCTTACAGCCAGGATTGCAACCATGTCAATCAGTTAGTCCGAAAAACAATCAGTCAAATACTAAACGGTACCTGATGATCAAATATTCTCATCTGATACATGCGTATTTCGCTTTTCACGAGCACAACAAACGGTTTGTACAAACGGACATGAATATATTACCCAGGTTGGTGGCTTTCACTCTCTGCCCCCCCCCCCCCCCCCCCCCCCCCCCCCTACCCCTTCCACCCAATTCCCCAAGCTTTATGCGTCATTCCTTTCTTTTTTTTTTGCACCCTTGTTTGAAAACGTCGAGAATTCAAGAGCTAATATATTTTTTTACTCTCATGATGTTCAGAACACCAGTTTTCTACTACACGGTAGGAGACCGAAGTGTGGGTGCTTTATCTCTGTCCAGTACACATGTATTGAGTCAGCCAGTTCATGAGTTAATCATCATCTATTCATTTTTCCAGAGGCCTCAGCTCGGAAGAAGGGAGATGACACACCTGGCACACCCTCACCAACAAGGCTTCGGAGACAACCCCCTAAGTTTGTGCACACCAAGTCCAAGTCACACGTCTCCCAGTCCGATCCCTATTCCGTCGACCAGGCCTCTCCTCTTATGCAGCGCCCCGACCGCAGGTTTGGCGCGTGTGAGGACGACTTGGCTTCAGATACGTCATCCATGATGTCCTTTTCATTGAGTCTGTCGAAGGTGGGAGTCCCTTTGGAGAACTGAGCAGGTCACCTCCAGGTCGGGTGGAGAGAGAAGGGTACAAGGTAAAGGCCATTTCTGACCTAGACACAGAGTTCAACTCCTTCAGGATTTCTTGTCAAAAGGGCAGCTTCTTCACCAGGACATCAGACAGGTCTGCAGATCCCAAGAGCCGTGACGACGCCGTGGAGTGCAAGGACCAGAGCGGGAAACTGTTCACTGCCAAGTTCTTCAACCGCATGGGACAGAAAGGGAATCTGAGCAACGTGACTCACGTGAGTCACGTGTACAGAGGGACGATTCTCGTCACGGACCTGCTGGGAGGAAAAGTCCTGCACCTGGCGCGCAGCGGACGGGTCATCAAGTGGTTCGACCTGGGGCAGGGATCGAGCCCTGGTGCGCATGCGTCACGCCACTAGGTCACATGGCGGTGACTCTCAGGCAGCCGGCCTGCGTGACAGTGTGGTCCGGCAACGGAACGCTGCTGCAGGAGTTTGGTCACGACCTGCTGCAGTCTCCCACCGGACTGGCTTGTGACCACCAAGGCTGCTTCATCGTGGCTGACGAACGGACCAACAGAGTGCTGGTCTTCAGCCCTGACGGCCACTTCCTTCGATACCTAATTGCAGACACCTTCTTCTAACTCAAAGAGGGGGCCTGGTCAGCCAGTTTTGATTAACAAGAGCAAAACTGATGTAGGGAACAGCCTCCTCAGTGACAACAAATCTGTGAATGCTGACAGAACGGACAAATGCCAAAATCAAGACCCGGTGAAGACCAAGAAAAAGGTAAGGATATACGAAGACACCACCGAGATACAGGACATGGATTCAGAAGAGAGTGTCGTGCAGAAAGATAGTATGAGCAAGGTACCAGATACCACGGGAAAGATTGCAGCTAATGATGTCTCTTCGGTGATTCAGGGGGCAGCCGTACCAGAACCCTACGCCCTTCACTCTGCCCAAGTACGTGTGTGTCTCAGCCTCCGGCCACATCATCGTGTCGGACTCTGGCAGTAACAGTGTCAGGGTGTTCACTGCTCAGGGAGTGCACCTGCACTCCATGGGCGGTTCAGGCAGCAAGGACGGGCAGCTCAAAGTGCCTTACGGCGTGTGCAGCGACCAGGACAACAACATTTATGTGGCTGACCACTACAACGACCGCGTCAGCGTGTTCTCCCTCCAGGGCGAGTTTCTGCAGCATGCACTCACTGCCGTGTCCGGTTTGTGCCGCCCCAAAAGTATTGCTGTCCGCCCTGCGCATGTCCGGAAGCTGTTCGTGGCTCATGGGGGTCTTCGCACTAGGGAAATTCTCGTGTATCGCTTGGAGTCGACTCTCTGTTATATCACATTTAAGTGTGATTTGTAAGCACGCAACTTTGCTGGTCTTTTGCATTTGGCTTATAGACAATGCGTAATGCTTAAGCTTCATTGCTTGTAGGAGTGCATTCTGAGGGGTGCATGGGATTTTTACCTTCACAAATTTTCTGATGAAATATGTGACAGCTTCACTCTAATTATGGCAAAATATGCCCGGTTATGTCGTAATCCTAGAGCTTAGATGCTCTTCAGTCGCGTAGTGTGTGTGTGTGTGTGTGTGTGTGTGTGTGTGTGTGTGTGTGTGTGTGCGTGCGTGCGTGCGTGCGCACGCGCGCGCGTGTGTGTATGCGTGTGTGTGTGTGTGTGTGTGTGTGTGTGTGTGTGTGTGTGAAACAGAAACAGAAACAGAAGGCAAATGTATGTCTTTTAAAACAGAAGACAATCGTAATGACCGTGTTGAGCCAAGGATCTTGTAGCGCATTCCCTCGCAATCAAAGATGAGCTTAATCCTGCTAATTATCATGATCTCTTGTGAGGCATTATATGACTTTCCTTTTACACGATAATGATGAGCTGCTAAAAACGGAACGTAACTCTGTTGGAATACAGAGCACTGAGAGGGAAGAACTACCCGACGCAAGGCTCTTTGAACAGAGGGGTATGGAATAAAGATCTGCTGAAATATAAAGTTGCAGAGAGGTGTATTTATCGGATTAAAGGCGTGGGGAGAAAATATCTACAGAATTGTAGGGTTCTAGACTTGTAGGGAGCAAAAGCTGTGGGGAGAAAGGATATTGGAGTGTAGAGCTATCGTGAGGTCAAGCTTTAAAAAAAAATAGAGTGGTGGGGACAAAAAGAAGTTAGAATACAGAGATATGAGGATAAATTGGTGTTAGAATGTCCAAACGTGGGAATAAAAAGCTGTTGAAATATAGAGTTATGGAAGAAGGAATTTCAGAACATAGAATTATCAAAAGAAAGACCTGTCGGAATTCAGACGTGCGGAGGAACAGCTGCCTGAAAGTGTAGCTGTAGAAAGGAAGAGCTACTAGGATGTAAAGTTCTAGTAAGGGAGAAATAGTAGAATATAGAATTGTGGGGAGGTAGAGATAGTAGGATATAGAGTTGTGGGGAGGTAGAGATAGTAGAATATAGAGTTGTGGGGAGGGATAGATGGTAGAATATAGAGTTGTGGGGAGATATAGAGATAGTAAAGATAGAGTTGTGGGGAGGTAGAGATAGTAGAATATAGAACTGTGGGAGGTAGAGATAATAACATACAACGCTGTGGTGAGGAAGAGCTATTAGAACACAATGTTGTGGGGAGGAAGAGCTATTAGAATATAACGTTGCGAGGAGGATGAGCTATTAGAATACGACGTTGTGAGGAGGAAGAGCTATTATAACACAAGATTTGTGTGGGGTAAAACACGGACCTGTGAGGAGGAAGAGCTATCATAATACAAGAGTTGTGGGATGAAATGTGGACGTGTGAGGAGGAAGAGCTATCATAACACAAGAGTTGTGGGGTGAAATGTGGACGTGTGAGGAGGGAGAGCTATCATAACACAAGAGTTGTGGGATGAAATGTGGACGTGTGAGGAGGGAGAGCTATCATAACACAAGAGTTGTGGGGTGAAATGTGGACGTGTGAGGGAGGAAGAGCTATCATAACACAGGAGGGAGAGCTATCATAACACAAGAGTTGTGGGATGAAATGTGGACCTGTGAGGAGGAGAGCTATCATAACACAAGAGTTGTGGGTGAAATGTGGACGTGTGAGGAGGGAGAGCTATCATAACACAAGAGTTGTGGGATGAAATGTGGACGTGTGAGGAGGAAGAGCTATCATAACACAAGAGTTGTGGGATGAAATGTGGACGTGTGAGGAGGAAGAGAGCTATCATAACACAAGAGTTGTGGGATGAAATGTGGACGTGTGAGGAGGAAGAGCTATCATAACACACGCGTTGTGGGGTGAAAAATGTGGACGTGCGAGGAAGAGCTGTTATAACACACAAGATTTGTGGGGTGAAATGTGGACGTGATAGAAAGAGCTTTCATAACACAAGAGTTGTGGGGGGAAATATGGACGTGTGAGGAGGGAGAGCTATTATGAGACAAGAGTTGTAGGGTGAAATGTGGAAGTGAGAAGAGGAAGAGCTGTTAACACAAGAGTTGTGGGATGAAATGTGGACGTGTGAGGGAGGGGGAGCGGGGGCAAGGGGAAACTATCGGAATGAAGAGCTGTGGATAGGAATAGTTGTTAGAATATAGACTTCAATGTACGGCTACCAATCAGCACTTATAGCCTGGTTTGCACTCCACTACAGTTTACCCCTCTTTCTTTTGGAGTTCCCCCAGGGGTCTGTGCTGCATTCTTTTTTTCTGTCCCGTACACCTGGTCATTGTATTCCATTACTGTAGATATTTTAAGTATTTGCTGAGGACATTCCTTAAAAAATAGCTGCTTCTTCTCGAGCATTTCTTTCATTTCGAACGAAATGCTGTCATACTCTCTGATGTTGAATACTGAATAAACACAAACTAAAACAAGAAAAAAAAGAACACGGAGCTTTCAGTTACCGTTTCCGTCTAATCTAATGAAAATGATGCATTTTGGTGTTCTTATTGTCAGTCTATTAAGATCTGAAATGGCATCAGCGCTCAAGCAGCTTCCATCTCAGACAAAAAGTGTTTAATGTCTTTGTGAGGTGCAAAAATTGCAGAGGGAGAATTAGTCAACTGTAGGGTAGGTGTACAAGCGACATCGTGGTGGTGGGGGAGGGAGGGGGGGGGGGGGGGGGGAAGACAACCAGACAACCAGCAGAATTGGTAGGCCGAAAGTGTTCATGGAAAGTGTGCTCGGCAGTTAAAGGAATTGTGAAACAAAACAGGTCGGCGGCAGTTTTTGAAATTTCGTCAGAATGTCGTGCTTCAGTTTCTGTTAAGAGTGAGAATTTCAAAAGGAATGATCATGAACTGGTAGGTATTCACAACATCCCTTCTTGGAGAAGTTTTGGTTTGAAGGCTGAACGAAAAAGTGGCTACAACACACTCAGGATTAAACGTATCTCCATGATCGCCGTTGTCGTTGTAATTAGCCAGTTCCTGTCGGCAGTCCTTGTTGCTCTCAAACCAACAGTCAAACGTATTTGCTACGATCTATTTCCTGAACTAGTAGGCTTGTTTGTAGATAGCTACAACCCTCTTGACACTGCATATAATATGTATATTCTAAAACAATGGCTTATAATTGAAGGCTGCGAAAACGTCATGGGGTGCTTGTTTTTATTTTTTCATCGCTCTTAAATGAACATTAGACCTAGAAACCTATACATTTTCATAAAGGAAAAAAGCTTGAATCTTCGATGAAAACAAAGAAAACACACACACACACACACACACACACACACACACACACACACACAGATACAGACAGACACACATACATACACGCACGCGCGCGCACACACACACACATGATATAGATAGGTAAATAGATAAATCGACTGACAGATGAATAGACAAAACACACACACACACACACACACACACACACACACACACACACAGATATATATGTATTTGCCTTTCCGTTCTCCTTCGACACTCGCTCCCCCCCCCCCCCCCCCCCCCCCCCCCCACCAGTCCTCTCCCTCTCTCTGCCTCTGTCTCTCTGTGATGTGATGTGGTGTGCGTGCGTGCGTGTGTGTGTGTGTGTGTGTGTTGAGGGTCCATAGATGCATGCTTTTCACCTTGCAAGCGACAGTTGTCAGCGTGACCTCACTTTACCTGGTTTAACCTGAACAGAATTCACTGAACACGATATGTCATTTACCTGATGTGAAGCTTTAGTTCTTGTACCTTGACCTGACAAAGCTGTTTATCAAAAAAAAAAAATTGTTAAAAGAAAGATAAGTCTGCAAAACATGAAAAAGACAGTTGTTTTTATTATTGTATATTTCACCGTCTCTGGCTTTTACTTAGAATTACTCGTACAGCACTACTGAAATACATCTAAATGCTACAAAAAATGCATGACAAAGCTATGTATGCATCGATTCACCACAGAAGGCACAGCCAGTGTCCACAGCGGACAGGTTGTACAATTTTCACTTCCTAGTCGCCACACTCCTAAACGCTGGCATATACACTTCGTACAATTTTCACTTCGTAGTCGCCAGACACCTGAAAGCCGACATATCATACACTTTGTACAATTTTCACTTCCTAGTCGCCAAAAAACAAAACACTGGCGTATATCATACACTGCCGTCGACAAAAAAAAAAGCTTGGTTTCCACAACAAAGGATAGGAAAGAAAATGGACCGTAAAATCAGAAGAAAAAAGACAACAGGCTCCAGCTCACCCACTCGCACTCACATAACAGATTTATATACCTCGCATTATGGGAGCATACCAGCGTCTGCAAACGAGGAAAACAAACAGCGAAAAGACGCAAAACTGTCATTTCTCCAGGATCGTATTTCTATGGGAGTCACAACTGACTGCATTCCTGAGGATAACTTTTTTTTTTATTTTTCAAAGAATCGTAACTGTCTTCCCTCATTAAATCGTTTTCCTGAAGGAAAAAAAAACAGCAGACATGTTTACCCCGAAACCTGCTGTTGGTGTGTTTTTCAACTAAAAAAAACAAGCTTATTTCGTACAAAGAGTGTAAAACAGATTTCAAATTTCTGTCAAAACGGCGTGGGGGGGGGGGGGGGGGGGGGGGGGGGGGGAGGGGGGGGGGGGAGGGATGGGAGTGACATTCGTTTTGTTTTTTTACCCGCCATCGCACTGGAGAAGGTTCTTCCCGATAGTAACCATCTGTTTTTGCCTCTACTACCGTAGCATTGCTTCTTTCTAATCCGAATTACTTTCAAACCTAATCCATCAGTACTCTTAAGCAAACGATTCTGCTTCAGGGCATGTTGTCAAAGCAACAGACACTGCCTAACGTCATTTCGCGCGCGGTAGAGTTGTCGTCGCCCTTTGGTGAAAGCCTCCACCTTGGTCATGTGTCGCAAGGGCAATGTAATCAATCAACATTTCTTTCGTTTTTCTTGATCTGAATGTAACAAAAACGAAAGAAATGTTGATTGATTTTAGGAAGAATCCAAAAGCTGTACCACCACTTTTTATCAAAGGTGCTGAAGTAGAACGTGTTGATTCATACAAATATTTAGGAACTTTTATAGATAATAAGCTGAATTTTAAATCCCATGTTGAGTATGTTCACAAAAAAATGTCAAACCAGATTATATTGTCTTCGCAAGCTGCGATCATTTCATGTGAATACTGACATTCTCGGACATTTTATTCATGCTGCTTGGAATCTGTTCTAACTTTCTCTTTTATGTGTTGGTATGGTATGGTGGGTTGACTGTGAAGAGCAGAAATGTGCTTGAGAAAGTGGAAACGTGGGAGGAAAAATCGTTGGTGAGAGACAAAAAAGTCTGAGTGAGCTATACAGGTGCCGTGTTGTTTGTAAAGCGAAGAAGATTAGGTGTGACCAGACCCACGTTCTTGCAAATCAGTATGACCTTCTTCAGTCAGGACGAAGATATCGATCGGTTAAATGCAGAAGTGTCAGATTTAAACAAAGTTTTATTCCCCTGTTCATTGATTTCATGAACCGAGAAGATGTTTAATTGAAATCCAAATTCCTCTATATAAAGTATGTCATATGTGCGAAAATGGTAATGTGGCTAAATTATTGTTTATTTGCTGTGAATGTGTGTGACCACAAATTAATTTCTCAAATTGAGATAATAAAGTTTACTTGACTTGACTTGACTTGACTTGACTTGACTTGAACTACCGCTAACAACTTCGTCTCCAGATTTTTTTCCCCCGACCTATTTTACTTCGTCGTATTTTTTTTTTACACAAATGTGTACAAAATACGGCAAAATGGTGTAGGTAAACGTGTCAGAAACGGGTGGTACTGCGAGGGAAAACGTCGTTGACAGGGAAATGATCGCTGAATGATTGTGGAATGGGCTCTGTAAAACAGGGAAAACCGTGGTGGTCCGTAGGGATAACACCAATAATGAATTTTCCTCAGGAAAACACGCAGCATGTTTGTAAGCTTTTTGGAAAAACGGACATCATCCTAATGTAAACAATCGTGATCCTCAGGGATAACGGCCTAGCCCGTTCCGAAGGGCAATAACCGTTTCCTTGGGTAAACAGTTGTTATCGCCCCCTGAAGCTGGTTTTCTCCATAACCGATCCAGTATATTTGGGTCCGTTCCAAAAAGATGTCAAAGGCGTATTTAATCATATATCCTTGCAAAGATCTAGCAGCGGAACGATCTACAGAGTAATACAGAAGTTGGCATGCATGTATGTGGAGAGAGAGAGAGAGAGAGAGAGAGAGAGAGAGAGAGATCATTTACGAGGATATAAGATGGCACAGGTGTGTTTTTACACATCCAGTCCTCGCGCCTCGAGTAGGGTCAACAATGCAAAACAAGTCAAGGCATTAAATGTAGGAGCATGCAACAAGTGGTTGGAAAAAAAAGTAATTTAAAGAAAAAAAAAACAGAGGCAGGAACGAAAGGAGTACAGCGAGAGAGAGAGAGAGACAGAGAAAGAGAGACAGGGGAGGGAGGGAGGGAGAAAGAGAGAGAGAGAGAAAGAGGGAGGGAGACAGGTGACAGTGGGGTGCAGGAAAGAGCACACTGTAATAGAGAATTATCGAACAAACAAAACATGCAGAGGAAATGCAAAACAATCAATTACAATGCACGAGGGAAAGGAAAAGGTAAGGTAAGGTAATGTTTGCTTATAGCCCAGCCGACCGCAAAGGGCCACATCAGGGCTGTCACCACGTTAAAATCAACTCACAAGTCATCTTTAAAAAAAAAAAAAAAAAACTTTCACACATTTGTTTTGAATTACATCTTCTAAAAACGCACCAGAAACGTCGTTAAAAATCTTTCTTCCGTAAAATCTTGAATCAGGTGAAAAAATGTTAATCTCTCTCAAAAACTCAAAGATCACGTCAGGTGGGACATCTCTGAACAGGGTTTTCATGGACTCTGCTGTAAAGTGTTTATGTCTCACGTCGTATAAGTCTCAACAATCTAAAAGAATATGTTTCATTGTGAGTAGAACATGACATGGAATACACCACAGAGTTTCTTCACTCTTTAAAAGGTATGAATGGGTAAAATATGAATGGCCAGTGTGCAGCCAGCACATAACCGTTTCTTCTTTACGACCACCTGACGTAGATGAGAGGACCTCCGTAAGGTTTGGACGGATCGGAAAGAGTTTGTTATCCGTCTGTGTATTCCAATCCTCCTGCCAGAGGTCTCTGACATAATCGTTAATTTTGGGTTTTAGATCTGAGCAGGGGATATATACGTTGGACAATTTCTGTGTTGTGGCATCCTTGCCAAACGATCAACCATTTCATTCCCTCCGATGCTAACATGACCAGGAACCCAAGCCAGAAGAATGTTGTAACCCCCCACTTTCAACTTGGTAAAACGTTCAAAGAAGTGTGAAAGTTCTGGATGCCAGCCATAGCCTCCAAAGCTGACAGTGAACTGACAGAACCTCTTCTTAGATTGCGAGATTATCCTAAGTGCCGGAACCAGAGCTGTAAGTTCAGCAGAGTAAGCAGAAGCATCTGAAGGAATATGTTCTAACAGTATTTGAGAAGAGCACCAGGGCAATGGGCTGCACAGGCCACTCATCTTCAGACTTGGAACCGTCAGTGACAATTTTCTGATACGATGGGAATTTCGAACAGAGGTCAGCATACAATGCTTTGTATGCCAGAGAGTGGTAGACTGTTTGCGAAAAGCTGCAAGATCAAAACCAATCTCTGGTGGGAAAAAGGTCCACGGAGGCTCATCTGGAAACTTGGAAAAAATCGGACACAACTCCTAGGTCCAGACCTGCATTCGACGTATGAGGCTGCATACGAAGACCAAACGGCGGAATACAGTTAGGGTTGTTTTAGAATTTACTTTGGAACTGAGGGTCAAAGACACAGTCATAGGCAGGATTCTCCGGTTCTGAGAACAGTCTGATATAGTAATTCAAAGATAGTTTCAGCCTGCGGTTGGACAGTGAGGGTTCACCTGCCTCTGCCCACAGGCTGTACACAGGGGTGGTGCGGAATGCTCCAAGACAGAGACGAAGCCCTGGATGGTGGATAAGGTCCAAAAGTTTTAGATAAGACGATCTTGCAGAGCCGTACACAGCACAACCATAGTCCAGTTTGGAACGGACCAAGGCTCTGTAGAGGTGCAGCAAAGTTTTCTTATCAGCGCCCCAGTCAGTGTGTGCTACGACCCACAGAATATACAGAGCTTTCTGGCAAGAGGTTTTTAATGTGGCTGAGAAGTTTTTGATCAAAAATACCACCCAGAAATTTGGTTTCTTTTACAGCTGGAATGGTGGACATGTCCAGACGAATTTCTGGATCAGCAAAGAATTGACGAAAACTGGAAATGGATTAACTGTGTTTTGGTAATGAGTAGGTAAACCCGTTTTCCTCGGCCCACTGTTGGATCTTGTTGACATAAAGTTGGAGTCGACGCTGTACGCTGGCGTAAGAAGCTCCAACTGCGTACAGCGCGAAGTCGTCAACAAACAGAGAGGACTCGGAACCCTGGCTTACTGATTTTACATTGTCGTTGATTTTAATGCTGAAAAGGACAGGAGAAAGGATGCTATCTTGAGGTACACCCAACTCCTGCCCATGGATGTCAGAGATTGTGGTACCAACATGCACCTGGAACTGTCGATCAGCCAAAAAGTTTTGAATAAACAGAGGCAGGTGACCACGAAAACCAAGTCTGTGCAGGTCCATAAGGATTCATGATTTCCACGTGGTGTCATACGCTTTTTTTAGGTAAAAAAAAAAAGATAGCGACCACATGTTGCTTATTTACAAAGCGTTGCGGATAGTGGTTTCCAGACGGACTAAATGGTCAACTGTCGAGTCGTACTTCCGGAACCCGCACTGTTCACTGGCCAAAAGGTTTCCAGCTTCCACATCAGACGGGAGTGACCATCTTTTTCCATCAGCTTACAGAGGCAGCTGGTCAGAGCTATTGGACGATAGGTTGAAGGGTTGGTAAGGTCCTTTCCGGGCTTAGGAACTGGAATGATCAGGGTTTTCCGCCAGGAGGGCGGAAAGCAGCCTGTGGTCCAGATATAGTTGTATACTTTAAGAAGGGTCCGGAGACAGCTTTATGGAAAATGTTTCAAAACCTGATAATGAATATCATCCAGACCAGGGACAGAATCATTGCAGATTTGCAAAGCTGATTTTAGATTGATTGAAAATGGAAAATTGTAGGCTTCAGAGTTGCCCGATGTGAAATTGTATGAAGATTTCTCTTCGATTTGTTTGTTTCTTAAAAAGGCTGCAGATTTATTTGAAGACGAGTTCTGTTGAATGGCGGAGGCCAGCAGATTGGCAACGGCTTGTTTGTCAGTTATCAGAGCATCGGCAAGTTTCAGGTGATGAATGGAGGGGTTGTTCTTTCCTTTGATTTTTCTGATTATGTTCCAAACTTTTTTCCTTTAAAGTTTTAGATGTCAGCCCGGAGCAGAAGTTTCTCCAAGACTGACGTTTACTGATTTTGAAAGTGTGTCTCGATTTGGCACGGAGTTTCTGATGGGCTCGAGCGTAGGGACCTTAATATCTTTGGTATACCTGACGCTGAGCCCGCTTGCATACTTTTGAGATGTTTTGGCAATCAGAATTAAACCAGGGTGTTTTTGGCACTTGGGGTTTGTCGAAAGACATTGGAATACAGGTTTAAGCACAGTTTATACAGTATTGGTCAGAGATTCAGCAAGGTCTGGACTCTGAAGAAAGTCAATTTTCTGGAGTTCTTTGAAATACTGGTTGCAAAAAGATTCCAGTTTGCCTATCCTACTTTAAATGACCGGAGGTAACAAAGGGTTGCAGAATGTCAGAAAGAGGTGTTGGTGGGCACTCTTTCTGCACCTTTACGGACTGTAACCCTATGCAACTCTGTCACACCCTGGGATGCAAGTTCCGCCTTGATCTCTGCCTCTGAGGCACCTCTAAGTTCTGGGCATCAGATGACTCCCTTAGAGGAATTCAGCTGTTTATGGGGAGTCACCCGATATCTGTCTACCAGCTTTGTAGCTTTCAGCAGCTGCTCTGATCGTTTTTTTTTTTTTTCTTGCATTGGATAAGAAAGGTACCATTTCGGAGTCGTTTTATGGACTGTGGGTCTCCTGCAATACCTTGAAGCCCTACTGTATTGCAAACGGGCTTAGTGCAGAAATTGGTTTGATCTGCTCCGTACTTCCCATTATCAGCCAAGAGGACCAAAATCCTGGCATCGTTCTTGTTTCTGCATCGGAATCTGAGTCCGCATCAGACTCCTGTGACAGCCTTCGTGAAATTGAATTGACTTTTTTTTTTTTTTTTTTTTTTTTTTTTTTTTGGGGGGGGGGGGATTTTTTTTGTGTGAAGAAGCCATTTTTGTATGTGTGAAATGTCATCTCTCTCCCTACCCACCCACCATGGAGTCCAATTAAGGGGCCAGAGCCAAGAAGTCATTGTCTTGACCCCTTCCAGGCTTCAGGAGAGATATACAACAGACAGAAACCTACCAACCCTATCCCCCCCAATCATGCCCAACTCCCGGGAACAGAGAGCTGAACACTGCAGGGGTTACCTTGGCCAACCAGAGAACTGCTTGTCTTGACCCAGCCCCATGAAGGGGGAGCCGATTAATACACTCGGACCAGAGTGTACCTCCTGTCTAGAAGTCCGAGCCCACTCGATGTGTTGAGGGCGCTGGCCCTCTCGATCACCAGGATCTCATTCCCCTCCGTCACAGGTCGCACCGCACGGCAAACGTGGCGGATCTTAAGAAGACCACAGAGAGAAAAAGAATGTGGAAAAGAAGACTTGAAGGGGAGACGACGAAGATAGAAAAGAGCCAAATAAGAAAGGCAGAAAAACAAGAAAAGGAGAAAGGTGGGTTACTATTAGTCATGATCCTCACCCTTAGCCTATCTGACATGGGAGGCCCTACTAGGGGCATCAACTCCTTACCACGTTGTGCTTAGGCCAGACAGCAACTCGACTTTTCAGGCCTAGAAGCATTTTAAAATACAAGCCTATCATCAAGTATTGATGCCCCCGCCAGCAAAGCCTAAGGGATCACGGGACCGCGCAAGCCCTCCAACCACGGCAAGGTTGCAACCCCCGGGGGGAGGGAAAGGAAAAATAAAGCACAAATGGAAAAGACAAAAAAATGCACAATGACAGCCTAGTCACCATGGGAAAGGGGGGGGGGGGGGGGGGGGGGGGGGAGCATGTCGTAGATAACGAATCAACGTCATTCAGCAGAATGAGAGAGAGAGAGAGAGAGAGGCGAAAAAACAAGCATCTATGACAAGAAGGCAGGAGGTAATGGGACAAATACGCGCACTCACTCACAAGAGAGAGAGAGAGAGAGAGAGAGAGGAGGTACAACTGGCACTTGCATACAAGCACACATACACCCAAACTCGCCCGTCCGTGCATAAATGAACATCTTAATATACATAGCTGCACGTCTACCATCCATCATAATTGTTCACTACTATTATAGAATAATCATTTCGTATCAAAGACACACGAGATTTCATTTTTACGTTCATTTGTTTACAGCATAGCCGAATATCAGGGCTGTCACCAAATCTGAATCGATTCCATATTAAGGAAAGAACAATAAAAAGTGAAAGAAACTGTGTCCACTAACACGTCAGTCCATACATGCTGAAACGGATGGATTTATACAGGACCTATGCAACACAAAATATTACACATACATAAGCACGCACGCACGCACACACACAATCGCGCGCGCACAAACACACACGCACGCAAAATGCTGATAATAGCAAAAACGTTCGATTTGGCTTTTTAAAGCCCTTCACTGTTCTCCGGGCAAGGCTTCCTGTCTTCTGTCCCTTGCTGTTGTGAATGCATCCTCCAGACCCTGCAGTGGGCTGGTCCAGCAGACGTCGCCATTCTTCCACATCCCATGAGAACGGATTCTCTGGAAGCCTATAGTAACGCTGTGAACTCGGAAGACGATCTTGGTAGCGTCTCATCCCTGGAGTCTTATTCCCTGGGTGAGGATGGAGATGGCTGTGGTAGATGTAGTGCGACGGCTCGTGGTTGACCAGCAGAGGTTCTCGCAGACAGACCGTCCTTTATGACCTGCCACAAACGAGGCCGCGGATTACATTCTGACCAAGAAGTCGCCACTAAATCCTGACAAAGAATACACTAAAGCTTGGACAGTAGAAACTAACGCCTAGGAATGGCATTCATACACGCTGAGAATAGAAGACAGTACAGTTTATGACAAAAAGAGGATACTAAAGCTGGGGGAGTGAAGACTGTGAATGCGGCCAAAGCCTTTATAAAAGACATCAACCTTATGCAACAAAGACCAACATTCTGAAAGAAGATTACACTAAAGAATACGAAAGGACAGCATTTAGCTCTGTAATCAGGCTGACACTAACCCTTTGACAAAAAAGATTTATAGGCCCTATGGTAAAGTAAGGTAATGTTGCCAATAGCCCGCAAAAGGGTCATACCAGGGATATCACCGCGTTAAAGTTAACAAGTCATTACATGAAAAAAAAATCAGTACAGAACCCTTTAAATACACCTTCTAAAACTGCACCGGAAATTTTGTTAAAAAATCTTTCCTCCGTAAAATCTTAGATCAGATGAAAAATGTTAACCTCTTTCTCTCACGTCGTCGGGGGGACATCTCTGAAAAAGGTTCCATGGAGTCTGCTTTAACGTGTTTTATGTCTCGCATCATGCAAGTCCAAACACTCTAAAAGAGTACGTTAGTACAAAACTGCGAGTGGTGCATGACATGAAATGCACCATGGAGCTTCATCGCCTTTAAAAGATAAAAATGGGTGCAAAAGGAGTGGCCTGTATGCAAACAGCACAAGACTTTTTTCCTTTACGGCTGCATTGGGGAAAATGGTAAACTCTTTTCAGGTTTGGACGGATTTTAAATTTTATTTTTATCCGTCTGTTAGTTCCATTTCTCTTGCCAGAGGTCTTTGACGTAAGCTAGAATTTGGGTTTCGTATCAGTGTCAGGGATAGACAATCTGCTTATCTTTTCTTGTGGCACTCCCGGCAAGTTGATCAACCAACTCATTGCCTTAACTGCACGCATGTGTTAAAACCCAAGCAAAAAACTATGTTGTATCCATCTGATTTCAGAGAAGTGCACAGTTTGACTAATTTCGTCTGTTGAGGGAGTTTGAGGTTACGGCTGGCAATGACCTCCAAAGCCGCCGAAAGCGAGTCTGACAAAATGAGGAAATCTATGTTTTCATTTAGAGACTATTTCAAGAACCAGAACCAAGGCTGTCAACTCAACAGTGTAGATGGAGCTATCAGTAGGAGTGTGTTTAGAACATCTCCGAGAAGGGCCTGTTGCACAATACACAGCTGAGACAACCCCCTCCTCAGATTTGAAACCGTCGGTGAAAATTCTTCCGAAGGATGGAAACTTCGAACACAGTTCGGCGAAAAAGGACTTGTGTCCCATGAGGCTAAATCAAACCAGATATCCAGAGTGAAGAAAGTCCATGGTTGGTCATCAGGAAACTTGGATGAAATCAAACACGACTCAAGAGTATAATGCCCGAAGGGGTTTAAAAGGAAAACTTCCCTGGGTAGGCAAGAGTGTGCAAGTCTCTATATGCTTCTGGGGAGGGGGTGGGAGAGAGGGGAGAAAAAAATGACATCGCTCATGCGTTTAATATGAAAAGAAGCGGGGGAGGAGAGGGAGAGGATCTCTGCAGGACAGTTGCGGAGTGGAGGAGGGGAAGGGTCCAGATATCTAGGGAGGGGGGACTCGATGGGGGATGGGGAGTGAAGGAATACTCATATGCCTATTATCTCGCTTCTTGGATTTCCTCGTCATCCTTGCGGACCTTTCATTTTCGCTGTAAGGTTGGCTTCATCGGGGAACAGCCAACTGGTGAGACGACCTATAACAGACTTCTAAATTTCTACAACGCCGTCTCTGCCTATTGTCTGTCTGTCTGTCTGTCCTTTGACAGTCTGTCCGTCTATTACTCTTTCCTTCTCTCTCTTATTTTTTTTATTTATCTGTTTTTTACTTTTACTTTTTGTTAATTTATTTTATGTATTATTTTTTTTTTTTTTTTTTTTTTGCCGTGGATGGTTGTGTTGGACAAACGCCAGCAGAACTTTCTTCGATGGAAAATTCGAGCAGAACTGCCCCCAAGGACAATTTCAAATCATGACTGCTAATGGCTGGGATTTTTACTGGGAGAAACCCCCTGCTGAACTTCGCCCTTAGAAACACATAGAAACACACCGATCCTAGTTACAATAACCATTCTTTATACAAACAGCAGGCACAGGGATACGTTTGTTGTAAGATTTTAGAAATATTTGTCGAGACAATGAAGTGATGCATTACTTTTAGGGACAACACCCCACTTTTATCTCCGGATTGTTCTTAATGAAATAAAAGCATTTTTTTTTTGTAAGTTGTTCAATGAAGTGTGTGACTTACAGCACGCACACACACACACACACACACACACACACACACACACACACACACACGCACGCGCGCGCGCGCGCGCACGCACGCACACACACACACACACACACATATATACACACACACACACACACAGAGGGTCCTGACCTGTCATAGTCCATGATGGTGTTGATGCGGTGGGCGACAGTGATGATGGTGCAGCCGTGGAAGGCCAGACGGATGGTGTTCTGGATCACACTGTCTGTCTCCATGTCCACAGCAGCGGTGGCCTCGTCCAGCACCAGCACCTTGGTGTGACGTAACATGGTTCTGGCCAGGCACACCAGCTGCCGCTGCCCCACACTGTGGACACAACCAGTCATCTCTGTGAGCACAGTATTCATTTTGTGACCACACTTACGTTATTTCTACAATAGTGCCTCCTCCAAACAACCCTGATGTTTTCTTTCTTCACACACTGTATCTTCTTCCCAGACCCCCACACACACCGTCAGTTATAGCAATACCTAAGGTTATTCCTCCTTCCCACACGAACCAGTGGTTTTGCCCCTTCCCATCCCCTCATAT
>JADBJO010001403.1:72676-75176 GCA_016801955.1 Conus betulinus | reverse complement strand
CAGCGTTTTTTTTTCCCTTTTGTAGCTAATCGTCTGGCGCTTTCATAGGAACTCATAGACGTACTGAAAGTGAAACCTAAATAAACATATCTGTTTACGACTTCCAAAGGAACCCCGTTCATAAACCACTTCTCATACCTGCTCAGATACCCTCCTTTTCTAAAAACCATAATCTTTGTCTTGTCTCTATTTACCTTAAGACTCAGATCACCATACGTTTTCAGGACACAATCAAGCTGCGTTTGGAGACCATGCGGGGAACATGACAATAGGGCTAAGTCGTCTGCAAAGAGGAGAATAAATAACTCGGCTAGATCTGGTAAAAGCTGGATACCATGTTTTCCATGAGTTTCTAAACAAGTAGACAATGCATTTATTATCATAGAAAATAAGGTAGGACTTAACACACAACCCTGACGCAGACCTTGTGGACACCGAAAAAAGATCTGTGAGTTCACTACCAACTTTTACACACATGACATCACCTCTTTGTAAATTGCCTGGATAGCATTCAGAAATACAGAAGATATCCCCACTTTGTATAGAGCTTTCAACATGATACTTTGTTTGACAGAGTCAAATGCTTTTTGATAGGTCAACAAACGCCACATAAAGTTTTCCTCCCTTTTTAGACAAGCATTTTTGAATGGTAGCATACAGTGTAAAAATGTGATCTGTTGTGGAATACCCACGTTTGAAACCAGCTTGATTCTCGGATATCTTACTATTATCTTCCCGCCATTCATACAATCGTTTATTTAAAATAGCAGTATAACATTTACCAACAATACTAAGCAGTGATACACCTCTATAATTGTCCGTTCGTTCCATATCGCCTTTTTTATGAACTGGAACGACAATAGCATTTGCCCACGTTTGTGGGTACAATCCCTTAAAAAAAAATTTCATTGAAATATTCTGTTAGAAAATTTATTACTGATGCGTCTGCCGGTTTTAGCATTTCTGCATGTATGTTGTCAAAACCACATGCTTTCCCTTTCTTAAGGCCCTTTATTGCTGTTAGGACTTCTTCTCGAGTGATGGGATGGTCAAGTTCATCGATGGAAGGAAGGGTGCCAGCTGGAAATTCTCCCTCTCCTCTATATTCTCAGCATTAAAAACCTTCTTGAAATATTCAAGCCATTCATTCTTTGTGATTTTGTTACTTTGACTGCCTTTTTTACCGAGACCAAGATTTACGTTAACTTTTCTCCAGAAGTCTTTAGCATTTGTTAAGTTGTCTGTCAAGTATTTTGTTGTAAGGATTTAAAACTTATTCGTTTTTCTCTTAATATTTTGTGGTAATCGCTTCTGGGCTCTAACAGCACTTCGTTGATCTGGTATTGATTTAGTTCTTTTAAATCGACGCATTTTTGCTTTCGCCTTTCTCTTATTGTTATAACATTCTTTATCAAACCAGCGAGCCTCCCTTTTGTTGTTATCAATTTTAACTTTCTTCATCATACATTGACTAGATTTTAGTATGCAGTCAACGAATTCATGTAATGCCATGTTTATGTCAAAGTGTATTAACGCTTGTGCTCTTTTCATTTTATCTTGAGACTGAGGAGTTTGTAATGAATCTGAAAAAACACTAACCTTTTCGTCTTCCCATACCATCTTATCCATCCATTGTGGTTTTTTGTCTCATCATGCTGTTATCAGTTTTGCAAAAAACTACATTTGAGCGTTAGGGTTACTGGTAAATGGTCTGATTCGATACAATTGGTGTCAACAGTAAAGTCAGACAAAAAAAAATCTTCACGAATCAATTCATTTGTTAGAATAAAATAGTCCACTGTACTTGAACCGGCTTTGGAAATATAAGTCACACAGTCGTCGAATCCATATTCTTTCAGTCCGTTTAGTATAGAACACTTCAGGACATCACATAATAATAATAAATGGTTCCCAAATCCATTGAACACTACGTCTTGGGATGATCGTGGAAAGATACTGTCTTCTTCATCACTATGACATAAATAGTTTGTCACATTCTTGCCATTTTTCCTGGCCTGTACGGGCATTAAAGTCACCAGCCATGAGGATATAAAAATCATTTCTGGTACTGAATAAATCAGCTACACAGTGCTCAATGATGTCTATTCCGATTCCATCACAGGATTGATCATACACAGGAGAGTCACGAGGTGGAATCACGAACAGACAATATAAACTTTTATCTAGTTTAAATAAGTCTTTCGAAATTTCGAGAACCACAAAATTAGAGTACCTGACGTTAATCTGTTTGACATACTTAGCGAGACAATGTTTGACGAGGACAACAACTCCTCCACTTCGTCTTCCTTGTTTTGTCAACTTTTTGGCTGGAGAAGTGAACGCTTTGAAATCTTTAAGCGCATGGAATTCAAAAACTGTGTATGTGTATGTTTCAGTCAAACACAATAAGTCAAAAGTATTTAGATAACTGATAAAGTCACTGATTTCCAGTTTAGGAACTAATCCAGCCACATTCAAATTTAGTATCTTTAAGGGTACC
>JADBJO010001403.1:54842-70528 GCA_016801955.1 Conus betulinus | reverse complement strand
ACGCTCACTCTGTGGCACTTTCCATCGCACGCGGAGGAAGTGCTCACGAGGTTTTTGGGTTCAACTGGTGTTTCCGGCATTGAGAGTGCGCGGGCTTTTCAGTTCGTTCTGTGACTGTGTGTGCTCTGCTGTTCCACAGCCTGATTTATGCCAGTAAGTGAACGTCTGAGAAAGGAGAGAGCTAGAGAGAGTGCCTTTGTGTATCCAAAGCCTGATTTATGCCAGTAAGTGTACGTATGTGTGAGAGAGGGGAGAGAGCTAGAGAGAGTGCCTTTGTGCCTTTGTGTGTGTGAGAGAGGGGAGAGGGTGCCTTTTGTCTTGGGTCAGTTTGACAGTATTTGGTTGATCGAAAAAAAAAAAATCATCATGAAAATAATTTTCTTTATGCTTTTTAACCTCTGTCCACACGCATGCATAATATCAAGGATAGTTTTTTGCTACAAACATTGTTTGAAAATACTATAAAATGAGGCACGACAAAGAAACTCACAGAGCCACAACACGTCATCAGATCACAGCTATTATGATGACAGAAAGGATGTATTGTACTGGGGGGGAGGGGGTGCGAAGAAGGAAATCTTCCCCTCCTGCAACGTTCACACATATTGGCACATACTTAGCATATAACCGGCCTAGCAAGTTTCGTTTTGGAGGGAGGAGGGGTGGGGATTAGGGGTGAAGGATTGTTCATGTCTGCTTTTTTTTTTGTAATGATTTTGTGGGGGGGGGGGGGGGGGGAGAAGCTGTAATGTTCTACTTTCTTTTTCATTTGGGTTGGAGAGGGTATTGAGGGGGCGGGGGTCTGGAAGCCTTTCAGTTCTGTATCAGTTTAGGGATCAGGAGTGTGGGTGTAGGTGTGTGTTAAAGGGGGGGGGGGGGGGGGTGCACTAGTGGTGGTAGGTGGGTGGGGTGGGAAAGCGGTATCCACCCATTATTTTGCAAATCGCCCGCCCGCGCGCGCGCGCGCGTGCGTGCGTGCGTGTGTGTGTGTGTGTGTGTGCGTGTGTGTGTGTGTGTGTGTGTGTGTGTGTGTGTGTGTGTGTGTGTGTGTCCCTACTCTATGGGGTCCAAGTGTCCCTGGCTGAACTGGTCGCACACCCTATACTCCCTTCTCTCTGTGTCCCCCTTCTCTCTCTCTCTCTCTCTCTCTCTCTCTCTCTCTCTCTCTCTCTCTCTCTCTCTCTCTCTCTCTCTCACACACACACACACACACACACACACACACACACACACACACACACACACACACACACACACACACACACACACACACACACACACACACACACACACACACACACACACACACACACACACACACACACACACACACACACACACACACACACACACACACACACACACACACACACACACACACACACACACACACACACACACACACACACACACACACACACACACGCGCGCGCGCGCGCGCGCACGACAGAAAGATCAACAAATGATTCAAAAGTTTTTTTTTTTTTTTTTTTGTTAACAGATTTGTCTTTTTTCAGTGATGGATATTGACAAACTAGTTTAATGAAAGGAAAGTAAACAAATTGTCTTTTCTCGTTTTGAATTACATTTTCCATTCTAAACACCTCGTTGTATAAGGTAGGTTCTATTCACAAAATTGATCAATATATCACTTCACTTGCACAAACTGAAACAAAATTGTACGTTTTCACGATTGCTTAAGCAATGGAATAGGAGCGAGAAAAAGAAATCATGAAGGGATTTTTTTTCTTCCAGACGGGGAACCAGGACGACGGCTACGAAGAGCGACAGGCACCAGAAAGGAGAGGACATGCCCAGAGAGAGAGAACCGCTGGAGGGAGGGAGCACTGCCGCCCGTAGAGACCTCCACCAGGACCAGTGCCGACAACACAAGAGAACCCCCTATAGAGAATTGAAGGTGAGAACTGAGTGTGTGTACATGTGTGTGTGTGTGTGTGTGTGTGTGTGTGTGTGTGTGTGTGTGTGTGTGAGCCAGATCAATTCAATTAAAAGAGAAGGGGAGTTCCAGAGTGGTGAGGGTGAGGGGGGGGTGGGGGGGGGGGGGGTCCACTTCCCTCAGTGGGAGAAGGGGCAAAACGTGGATAGGTATTAGCACGATTTGAAAACTACAAGCAGAGCAAAACAGCGGAAATTTTTGGTAAAACCATTTTCCGGGCGGGGGGGGGGGGGGGGGGGGGGGGGGGGGGGGGGGGAGGATTCCTCTTCGGGGGGATGGTGGTTTTTCCAAACTACTTTTTAAGTCGAGAGGGGAGATGGCGCGGGGGGGGGGGGGGGGGGGGGGGGGGGGGGGGGCTCAGGGGGCCTCCTCTGTCGTTTTTTTTTGTTAGAGTGTGTGTGTGGTGGTGGTGGTGTGTGTCCTCTGACAAAAGAAACGCCACCCCTTGGATAATTCACACAGCAGAAGTGGTGTTTCAAAGGGGGGGTCTGGGGGTCCCACCCCAGGGTAGGGGATGGGGAAAAAGGGACATACATTTTGTTTTCAATTGAGTGGGGGGGGGGGGGGGGGGGGGGAGGGGGCTGGAAGAAGAACGGAGGGATAGGGGTAGAAGACAGAGCTTCCCCCCAGATCAGCAGGATGTGCGTGGATGGGGTGAGGGGACACAGGGAAATATTGATTCTGTGAAAACTGACCTCTGGGTTCGTTTATGGCAGCCTGATGAAATGGCCTTGTTTGCTGATTTGAGGAAAGTTCAGTCTGACCAGATGGATTCTCTCCCTGCCTTTCCCCTCCTCCACTCTCTGTAGGGCTGGCACTAGCAATCTGTAGTCTTTTTTTTTTTTACCGAGATGAAATTAATTTAATTCTTACTGTGTTATGGTCTAAATTGTCAGTCAGGCTCTCTCTCTCTCTCTCTCTCTCTCTCTCTCTCTCTCTCTCTCTCTCTCTCTCTCTCTCTCTCTCTGAGAGTGGTTTTCCTTGCTTGGCTACCAGCAAGAAGCATTTCATCATCATCCATCCATCCCCCCCCCCCCCCCCTCTCTCTCTCTCTCTCTCTCTCTCTCTCTCTCTCTCTCTCTCTCTCTCTCTCTCTCTCTCTCTCTCTCTCTCTCTCTCTCTCTCTCTCTCTCTCTCTCTCTCTCTCTCTCTCTCTCTCTCTCTCTCTCTCTCCCTCCCCCCCTCTCTCTCCCCCTCCCCCCTCCCTCCCTCCTCCCTCTCCCCTCCCTCCCCCCCCCCCTCCCCCTCCTCCCTCTCTCTCTCTCTCCTTCAGTCTCTCTCTGTTTGTCTCTCTCCTCTCTCTCCCTCTTCTCTCCTCTCTCTCTCTCTCTCTCTCTCTCTCTCTCCCTCTCCCTCTCCCCCCCTCCCTCTCCTCTCTCTCTCTCTCTCTCTCTCTCTCTCTCTCTCTCTCTCTCTCTCTCTCTCTCTCTCTGCCCTTCCACACCTCATATCTCCTAATTTTCAATCAATTATCGGTGTAGTGACGCAAGGATACCGTGCGCATCAGCACTCGATTCACAGCCGGAACCGGAAAGTGCGCCTCGCTTGAGAGCTACTCACTCTCCAGCAGACGACAGGGCAAGAGAGAGAACTCAGACGATTTCCGACCCCCGACGTTAGCACAGCTCAAGCAACTTGCTCCCGTACGAAGACAGTTGAGCAGATCCAGTCTTCAGGCCTTAACTCTACACCATTGCGGACGCTGGCCTCAACACCCCGGTTCCAGTACCCCCAAGTCGGGAGGCCTCCGCTGCCACCACCACTACCCAGAGCGCGGTCTGCAGCCAGCTCCAGTGGCGGTAGCTACACCATTCATTGACAGATCGGACGTGGCCCCAACCTCTGTGCCTTCCCCGCTCTCCCCATCTGCTGACCCTCCGAAGTGGCTGAATGTGTTGAGCCTTTCCGGACGAGGTCGCAGACTGACAAACACCCACGCCGTTCCAGTTCCTGTAGGGTGAGTTGCTGCTGCTGCTGCTGCTGCTGTGTGTGTGTGTGTGTGTGTGTGTGTGTGTGTGTGTGTGTGTGTGTGTGTGTGTGTGTGTGTGTGTGTGTGTGTGTGTGTGTGTGTGTGTGTGTGTGTGTGTGTGTGTGTGTGTGTGCGTGTGTGTGTGTGTGCATGCGTGCGCGCGCGCGCGCGCGCGTGTGTGTGTGTGTGTGTGTGTGCACGCGTGCGCGCGTGTGTGTGTGTGTGTGTGTTTGCGAACGTGAGTGTTGGTAAAAGTCGCTAGGGAAAGTCTTGGCTGCATGACACAACAAGCATTCCTTGAAAGTGTAGGGTAAACACTTTATCGTAAAAAAAAAAAAAAAAAAAAAAAGCACACAGCACACAAAAAAAAGTGTGAAGTAACGCAGTTTTGATGAACGACACAAAACAGTTTGTTTCATTTGCATTTTATTGGTAAGCTCAGGTAGGCAGGATTTACATATTCACCCCCCCCCCCCCCCCCCCCCCCCCCCCCCCCCAGTTTCCCCCTTCAGCTTTTTCCCCACCCCCCCCCCTCTCCCTCTTCTTTCTGTCTCGTTCTCCCTCTCTCTCTCTCTCTCCCCTCTCTCTCTCTCTCTCTCTCTCTCTCTCTCTCTCTCTCTCTCTCTCTCTCTCTCTCCTCTCTCTCTCTCTCTCTCTCTCTCTCTCTCACTGCTTGCTTGTGTCTGTAAATTTCTGTGTCCATTGCGTTTTTGTACATTTTTTTTCTTATTTCTCATTTTCATTCCCCCTGTCTCTGTGTCTCTCTGACCGCCCCGTCCATCCATTCATTCTGTTGTCTGTCTCTGTCTGTCTGTCTGTCTCTTCTCTCTCTCTCTCTCTCTCTCTCTCTCTCTCTCTCTCTCTCTCTCTCTCTCTCTCTCTCTCTCTCTCTCCACTCTCTCTCTCTGTCTCTCTCTCTCCCCTCTCTCACTGACCTCTTTCTCTCTCTCCTCTCTCCCCTCACCTCTCTGTGTCTCTCGTGTAACCCTCTATTTTCAACACTTATCCATAAGATTTTCTCTCTCTCTCACTCCTCTGAAAAGGTCTGGCGTGTGTTCCTTGGCCTCTCTCTCTCTCTCTCTCTCTTCTCCTCTGCTCTCTCTCTCTCTCTCTCTCTCTCTCTCTCACTCGGTCGCACACATCTCCGCTACGGCCCTCTAACACCTCAAATTTCCTCTAACACATCCCCAATGTACGTTAAAGTTTTCCGTCAGATCATGTAAAGACATTTCAGTGAAATGAAAAGGTAATGGCGTGTGTTCCCTTGGCATTTCAACGCATCCTCAAAGTTTTACTGCATCAATGCCGACCTTCCCCTCGTTTTTCCACGCGCGCGCGCGCGCGCGCACACACACACACACACACGTCCACACTAACACACACACACAATCACACACACACAATTACCGAAAAAACACTGACCAAAAATCTTAGATGTAAACCTTTTAGCGATGTTCCACACACAATGACCACACATTTGGCTGTTATGAAAATGAAATAGCTTAGTCATAGCGAAGGTGATTCGTTCATCTTTTCCGAGAGTTCTGCTCAAAGCCATATATTAGAAAAGCACAGTTGTCCTCGTCTTGTTTCCCCTCACCACACGTCACATCATGCACCTTCAACTCTCCCCACTCCACACCACTGCCACACACACACCCTCCCCACACCACTCCACACTGACCTGCCCACACCCTCTCCACACTCCACACTGACCACACACACACCTCTCCCCCCACTCCACACTGACACTGCCACCACACACACCTCTCCCCACTCCACACTGACCACCACACACCACACACCTCTCCCCACCACACTGACACACACACACTCTCCTCTCCCCACACCACACACACTGACCACACACACACCCTCCCCCACTCCACACACACCACACACACCACTCCCCACTCCACACTGACACACTGCCACACACACCTCTCCCCACTCACACACTGACCCACTCCACACACACCCTCTCCCCACTCCACACTGACACTGACCACACACACCTCTCCCCCACTCCACACTGACACTGCCACACACACCTCTCCCCCACTCCACACACACACACACACCACACCACACCACACCCACACCACACTGACTGACCACACACACACCTCTCCCCACTCCACTGACCTGCCACACACACCTCTCCCCACTCCACACTGACACCACCACACACACCTCTCCCACCACACTGACACACACACCACACCCCTCTCCACACCACACTGACCACACCACACACACCCTCCCCACTCACACTGACACACACACCACACACACCTCTCCCCCCACTCCACACCACACCTCCCCACACACACCTCTCCCCACTCCACACTGACCTGCCCACACACCTCTCACCCCCACTCCACACACTGACCTGACCACACACACCACACCTCCCCACTCCACACTGACACACCACACACCTCTCCCCACTCCACACTGACCCCACACACACCTCTCCCCACTCCACACTGACACCACACACACCTCTCCCCCCCCTCCACACACACACACCTCTCCACACACCACACCCCCACACACACACCCACACCACACACTCTCCCCACTCCACACCACCACACACCACTCCCCTCCACACTGACCACACCACACACACCTCTCCCCACTCCACACACCCACACACACCTCTCTCCCCACTCCACACTGACCACACACACACACACCCTCTCCCACTGACCACCACACACCTCCCACACACACCACCACCCCACACCACACACCACACACACCACACACCTCTCCCCACTCCACACTGACACTGCCACACACCTCTCCCCACACCACACACCACACACACCACCTCTCCCCACTCCACACTGACACACACACCTCTCCCCACTCCACACTCCCCACACACACCTCTCCCCACTCCACACACCACACCACACACACACACACCTCCCACTGACCACACACACACCTCTCCACACTCCACACACACACCACCACTCCCACCCACACTGACACCACACACACCTCTCCCCACTCCACACTGACCACACACACACACACACCACTCCCCACTCCACACTGACCACACACACACACCCCTCCCCACACCACACCACACCACACACACACCACACCACACACACACACCCCCCTCCCACTCCCACACTGACACACCACACACACACTCCCCCACTCCACACCTGACTGACCACACCCACCTCTCCCACTCCACACACACACCTCTCCACACACTCACCTCTCACCACTCCACACTGACCACACACACCACTCCACACTCCACACCACTCCACACACCACACCACACACACCACACACACACACACACACTCTCCCCCCCACACCACACACACACACACACACACTCTCCCCACTCCACACCACACACCTCCCACACACACCTCCCCCACTCCACACTGACCCACACACACACACACCCCACTCCACCACCCCCACACACACCACACACCACACCCACCTCACCCCACTCACACACTGACACACACACACACACACCCCACCCACACACACTGACCACACACACCTCTCCCCACTCCACACTGACACTGACCCACACACACCTCTCCCCACTCCACACTGACACACTGACCACACTCCCCCCTCTCCCCACTCCACACTGACCACACACACCTCTCCCACCACACTGACCACACACACTCCACACCACACACACACACACACTCCCCACACACACACACACACCTCCCCCCCACCTCCACACACACACACACCACCCCACACACACACACACTGACCACACACACCTCTCACCACTCCACACTGACACACACACACCTCTCCCCACTCCACCCACACTGACACACACACACACCTCCCCACACCACACTCCACACACCACACACACACCCACACCCCCACTCCACACACACACACACACACACACACACCCCCACTCCACACCACACACACCACACACACACTCCCCCACTCCACACACCCACACACACACACCTCTCTCCACTCCACACACACCCCACACACACACTCCCCACTCCACACACACACACACACACACCTCTCCCCACTCCACACTGACCACACACACCTCTCCCCACTCCACACACCACACACACCCTCCCCCACCACACTGACACACTGCCACACACACCTCTCCACTCCACACTGACCCACACACACACACCTCTCCCCACTCCACACTGACCACACACACACACACCACACCACCTCCCCACTCCACACACCACACACACACCTCTCTCCCCCACTCCACACCACACACACACACCTCCCACACTCCACACTGACCCACACTCCACACTCCACACCACCACACACACACACACCACTCCCCACTCCACACTGACCCCACCACACCTCTCCCCACCACACACACACTGACCACACTCACACTCCCCCACTCCACACCACACCACCACACACACCTCCCCACTCCACACTGACACCCACACACACACCTCTCCCCACTCCACACTGACACCTGCCACACACACCTCTCCCCACACCACACTGACACCACCACACACACCTCTCCCCACTCCACACTGACACCACACACTCTCCCCACTCCACACACACACACACACCTCTCCCCACTCCACACTGACCACACCACACACACCTCTCCCCACTCCACACTGACACCTCCCCACACACACCTCTCCCCACTCCACACTGACCACACACACCACCTCTCCCCACTCCACACTGACCACACACACACCTCTCCCCCCACACTGACACCACACTGACACACACCACCACCACACCTCTCCCCACTCCACACACACCACACACACCCACTCCACCACACCACCCCCACCACACACACACACACCACTCCACACTCCACACTGCCACACACCTCTCCCCACTCCACCTGACCACACACCACACACCTCTCCCCACTCCACACTGACACACCACACACACCTCTCCACACTCCACACTGACACACACACACACCTCCCCACTCCACTCCACACACACACCACACACACACACCCCACACCCACTCCACACCACACACACACACACCTCTCCCCACTCCACACACACACACACCACACACTCCCTCCCCACTCCACACACCACACACACACACCTCTCCCCACTCCACACTCCACACCTGACCACACACCACACCTCCCCACCACCACACACACACACACACACACACCTCCCCACTCCACACTGACCCACACACACACCCTCTCCCCACTCCACACACACACACACACACACCTCTCCCCACTCCACACTGACCACACACACACCTCTCCCCACTCCCACACACCACACCACACTCACACCTCTCCCCACTCCACACACACCACACACACACCACCCCCACTCCACACTGACACACACACCACCCTCTCCCACACACTCACACACCACACACACACACCTCTCCCCACTCCACACTCCACACCACACACACACCTCTCCCCACACACACTGACACACACACACACCTCTCCCCACTGACACACTGACACACCTCCACCACCTCTCCCCACACCACCTCCACACACACCTCCACTCACCACTGACCACACACACCTCCCCCTCTCACACTGACACCACACACACCTCTCCCCACTCCACACACCACACACACTCCCACCTCCCCCCACACACTGACCACACACACCTCTCCCCACTCCACACTGACCACACACACCTCTCCCCACTCCACACTGACACACACACACCCCTCTCCCCCACCACACACACACCACACACACCTCCCCCACTCCACACTGACCACACACACCTCTCCCCACTCCACACTGACCACACACCACCCCCCCCACCCCACACCACACACCCACACACACCACTCCACCACACCCACACCTGACCACACACCCACCCACCCCACACCTGACCACACACCACTCCTCCCCACACACCCTCCCCACTCCACACTGACCACACACACACACCTCTCCCCACACACACACACACTCCACACACCTCTCCCCACACCACACACACCTGCCACACACACCACACTCCCCCACTCCACACACCCCACACCACACACCACACACTCCCCCACTCCACACTGACCACACACACCCCTCTCCACACTCCACACACACACACTCCCACTCCACACTGACACACACACACACACTCTCCACACCACCACACACACACCACACACACCTCCACCCCACACTCCCCACACACCACACACACCTCTCCCCACTCCACACACACCCCACACACACCTCTCCCCACTCCACACCACCACACACCTCCCCCCCACCACACACACACACTCCACACACTGACCTCCCCACCCCACCACTCCACACACACACACACACACACACCTCTCCCCACTCCACACTGACCCACACACACCTCTCCCCACACACACACACACACCCACACCCACACACTGACCCACACACACCTCTCCACACTCCACACACCACACACACTCCACCCCACACCACACACACACACACACCTCCCCACTCCACACACACACACACCTCTCCCCACTCCACACTGACCACACACCTCTCCCCACCACACTGACCACCACACACACCCTCCCCACTCCACACTGACACACACCTCTCCACACTCCACCTGACCTCCACACACACCACACACCCACTCCACACACACACACACACACCTCCCCACTCCACACTGACACCACACACACCTCTCCCCACTCCACACTGACCACACACACACCCTCTCCCCACTCCACACTGACCACACACACCTCCCCACCCCACTCCACACCACACACACACCCCTCTCCCACCACTCCACACTGACCCACACTCCACACCTCTCCCACTCCACACACACCACACACACCTCTCCCCACTCCACACTGACCACACACACCTCTCCCCACTCCACACTGACCACACTGCCACACACTCCACACTCTCCCACACTCCACACACCCCACACCCCTCCCCCACACTGACCACACCACACACACCCCACTCCCACTCCACACTGACCACACACACCTCCCCTCCCACACTCCACACACCACACACCCCTCTCCCCACTCCACACCCACCCACACACACCTCTCCCCACTCCACACTGACCACACTCCACCCTCTCCCCACTCCACACTGACCCCACTCCACACTGACCACACACCCCTCTCCCCACTCCACACTGACCACACTCCCCTCTCCCCCCTCCACGCTGACCTGCCACACATCCCATCGTTTTCCTGTGGAACAGACCTGTGCCAGTGGCCGGTGGTGTGGTGAGGAAGCATGTCAAAAACCTTTTATCGACGTTTTTTCATCACTTTACAGTGCCCGGACTGTTGTTTTGCTCTGTCTTCATCTGGGTTTAACCTTCATTGGATACCTTTCCCCCCCCCCCCCCCCCCCCCCCCCCCCCCCCCCCCTCTCCAGCTCTAAAAAACGCCCTTACTGTAACATGTGAAGCGCTTGGTTTGCTTTTCAATGACAAAGCTAATGTGCTGCGTGTTACAAATGTGTGCGATGACTTGCGATGACTTGAATGCAGTAAAATCTAACTTACTGTGTTACAAATGGGTGCGATGACTTGAATGCAGTGAAATCTAACTTACTGTGTTACAATGGGTGCGATGACTTGAATGCAGTGAAATCTAACTTACTGTGTTACAAATGGGTGCGATGACTTGATTGAATGCAATGAAATCTGTGTTACAAACTGTGTTATTGACTTTAATGGGTGCGATGACTTGAATGCAGTGAAATCAATGAGTGAAACTTACTTGTGTGTGTTAATGGGTGCGATGACTTTAATGCAGTGAAATCTAACTTACTGTGTTACAAATGGGTGCGATTAACTTGAAATCTAACTTAATGCAGTGAAATCTAACTTACTGTGTTACAGATGGGTGCGATGACTTTAATGCAGTGTTTATGTTGTCAGGACCTGAAGGAGACTACCCGGCCAAAGAAAGAAAGCAGAGAGTGACGAACGGGGAACACAACGAAGGTAAAAACATTTCTTTTTCCACCCAGAAAGATTGAGCAAATACTAAGAAGTTCTGCCTGATCAAGAGCAACACAAATTAGCTGGTTAACGTCTTGAAAACGTTTCAAACACGTACACAAGCTTTGCTCTTATCTATCCCCGGGTGCATTACTCCTCTCTCCGACCCCCCCACCCCCCCCCCCCCCCCCCCCCTCCCTTATATACAGTGATCATGATGGTCCTGTGGCAGCTGCAAGGCCGGGTGTTGTTGACAGAAAGCAGCAATATCAGGTCGTCAGGAGACAAGCCACCAAACGAGGCACTGCACTGCCTCACAGTCACTTCGGAGGTGTGTAGTATGGCCTGTTCTGATCTGTCGTTTTCAGATGCCATCTACTGCTGACAACAGTTGCTCAGTCGCGGGGCCAGCTTGAATCAGTGACTCCTTCCGGATGGAGCCACCACATTCATCTGACGACAGTGCCAATGGACATATCGATGCCGGTCACTTTGACGCGAACTTATCACGGGCAGAAGATTGTAATCCATCAAAAAAAAAACAAATGGGAACTGCGGCCCACCACCTGAGCAGGCATGAAGGGTCACAGATGTTGAGACATTTAAGAAAAAAAAACGATGACTGACGTAGAGGGCAGTGTCATGCTGTTCCATTCTGGTCCCAGATGATATGACACTGTTGTGTTCTGTACCCCTTTTTCCCCATGGCATATTCCTGCATCAGCCAAGCCAGAGACGAGACAGACACCGGCGGTTTGGGCCTGGAATTTGTGAACAGCACTCTTGAGGTGTATCCATGAAGTTGAAACTCGACTGTCTGGATTTCATTTCCTTCCGCCTTCCCACTTCACTTCATGACGCACTCCAGCTGAGATAGAAAGCAGCTAGGACCAGAAAACGCCACAAGCAAATGCATCCTGTTGAACTCAATCCCACAACTCCCCCCCCCCCCCCCCACCACCACCACCACCACCAACCCCTCGCCACAAAGTCCTGGACAAAACACTTCACCACAGCGGCTGATGGATAAAACTAAACTTTGTGAAACTTTTTTAGAGCGATTCCTTGAAGCAGTTTGAAGAAGTTTAGGGACGATTTTTATAGTCTGGGTCATTCTAAAAACAACCTGTTTAACAAGTTGTTAAAAAAAAAAGCCCCTGCATCCACAAACAAGCAAAAAGAACAAATGTAAACGTTTGGGTCAAATCGTGTCTATTTCAGGTCACAGATTCCCTTTTGAGCATCCAAGTGTCTTGCTGGGTTTAGTACCAGTTGTCCATAAAGTGAAATGGGACTCTGTGGACTAGTCTTTCTTTCTGTTTGAGACAAGAAAAAAAAAAACGCGCTCACTTTAGACTAGATCCGGCTGGGGGGGGGGGGGGGGGGGGGGGAGGGAGGAGGGGGAACGCCTCTGACGGGACTCGAACCTTCGACCTCCCAGCCTGCAACTCCAGACGCTACTACCGCACTGCACCAATAAAAGGTGTAAAGTTCTCGTAGACTGTGGACCATAGGGGCAGTGAACTGTCAGATTCACCGTGTCTGGGGCACGGCATGTTGGAAGACGGAGCCTATCTTTGCTCTGACACAGTCTCCTACCTTCCCTAAAGTGAAACGGGTACCCGGTTACTGCTGCGGTTCAGAGGGGGTTTTCTAACCTTCCCTAAAGTGAACCGGGTACCCGGTTACTGCTGCGTTCAGAGGGGGTTTTCTAACCTTCCCTAAAGTGAACCGGGTACCCGGTTACTGCTGCGTTCAGAGGGGGTTTTCTAACCTTCCCTAAAGTGAACCGGGTACCCGTTTACTGCTGCGTTCAGAGGGGTTTTCTAACCTTCCCTAAAGTGAACCGGGTACCCGTTTACTGCTGCGTTCAGAGGGGGTTTTCTAACCTTCCCTAAAGTGAACCGGGTACCCGGTTACTGCTGCGTTCAGAGAGGGTTTTCCTTCCGAAAAAAAAAAATCCCACTCCATGTGTGGTTGTAACTCACAGCCGTCGCCTCCGCTGGCAAATGCTGCTCCGACCATTCCACTACGGCACCCCTCTGCAGAGGTTGATCACGTATGCCAGACTTTGTGACGTCAGAGTGAGGGCGATCTCCTTAAGGTAGTTTGTACAGGCGAAGAGACATTCGACATCACTCGACGTCAGTGAGGGCGATCTCCTTAAGGTAGTAAGAGACATTCCCTCGCATGTCTGTATCCCCCCCCCCCCCCCCCCCCCCCCCCCCCCCTCAGACACCAGATCATTCTGAAAAAAAACTATGAGACAACTCGCACAAATAAGCCTAAAGCCTTGAAGAATTGGCTGTATCCACATTTACTCAACTGAGAGAAGACAAGCCCTCGACTGAAGATCAAGAAATGATGCAGAAGTTTTTTTTTTTTTTTGTCAACAAATTGTCTTCTTTTTCAGGGATGGATATCTCCAAACCAATTCAATGATAAAAAAGTAAACAAATTGACTTTTCTCGTTTTGAATTACAGATTCCATTCTAAACAATTCGTTGTATAAGGTAGGCCTTATTCACAAAGTTGATTAGTATCACTTCACTTGTACAAACTGGAACAGAAATTGTACGTTTTCATGATTGCTTAAGCGATGCAATATGAGCGAGAAAAAAAAATCATGAAGGGATTTCTATTCCAGACGGGGAACCAGGACGACGGCTACGAAGAGCGACAGGCACCAGAAAGGAGAGGACATGCCAGAGAAGAGAGAACCGCTGGGAGGAGGGAGCACTGCCGCCCGTAGACCTCCACCAGGACCAGTGCCGACAACACAGGAGACCCCCCTGTACGGAGAGACGCAGGTCAGATCTGAGGTGTGTGTGTGTGTGTGTGCGTGTGTGTGTGTGTGTGTGTGTGTGTGTGTGTGTGTGTGTGTGTGTGTGTGTGTGTGTGTGTGTGTGTGTGTGTGTGGAGCCAGATCAATTAAAAGAGAAGGGGAGTTCCAGAGTGGTGAGGGTGAGGGTGGGGGATCCACCACCCTCAGTGGGAGAAGGGGCAAAATGTGCATAGGCATTAGCATGAATTGAAACTACAAGCAGAGCAAAAAAACGGCGGAAATTTGGTAAAACCTGGGGGGGGGGGGGGGGGGGGGGGAGGAGGAGGAGGAGGAGGATTCTTCTTCGGGGGGATGGTTTTTCCAAACTACTTTTAAATCAAGAGGGGATGGGGGGTAGGGGGTGGGGGGGGACTCCTCTGTCGTTTTTTTTTTTTTTTTTTTTTTTTTTTTTTTGTAAAGTGTGTGTGGTGGTGTGTCCTCTGACAAGAGAAACGCCACCCCTTGGATAATTCACACAGCAGAAGTGGTGTTTCAAGGGGGGTCTGGGGGTCCCACCCCAGGGTAGGGGATGGGGAAAAAGGGAGAGGGGCAACATGGCGAAAATGCGATTTTGACCGTCCATGGGAGGAAATTTCAGAATCCCCCCCTGCCCCCTCCCCTGCCGCTTGTGTCCGCTCTGCTGTGTATGTGTGCGCCAGTGTCTGTGAGTGTGATTTTATCAAACAAATGACACCAAAGCGTGGCTCATGGTTTTGTTTTTTTTTTCTACTTACTTTTTTTTTTTCGTTATCAAAAGTACTGCTCCCAATTCTGTGAACACACCACTGTTGAAGTTTTTAGCGCAATCGTCGCAGATAACTGGAAGTGAAGGGATATGAGATCCTCACATGTCCATACACGCCATTGGTCAGAGAACAGCTCATTGTGATCGTGATTTTTTCATATCACATCTGCAC
>JADBJO010001403.1:50308-53823 GCA_016801955.1 Conus betulinus | reverse complement strand
CGTTCACAGTAAGAACATGTTTTACTTGACTGACCCAATTTGCACTCAGAAATCTTTTAATAGCAAAAGTATGAACTCTTTCCATATAAATATTTTCTGAAAGCCCCCAAATTTCTGCGGCATAAGTTATCATGGGTTGTATTTGGGTGTCAAACAATTTCCAAAAAATGGAGAAATCAATTGATCTCAAACTTCCTCATGGATTTCAAAATTTCTATAACTCCTTTTTTTTCCCTTTCTACACATTTCTAGCCATCCAGTATTTAAACTTAATTTGGTTGTAAATACCATCCCTAAGTACTTGTATGCATTTGTAACTGTAACTTCCAAGTTGCCATACCACCATATTTCCTGTCGTGAAGGTGACCCCCCTTACGGAAAACCATTATATTAGTTTTTTCAAGATTAACAATCAGTAGTAATTTATCTGCCTCTTGTTTCAATGCGTTTTGATTGATTCTGCAACCCAATAACAGTGTCTGAAAGTAAGATCATATATCATCTGCAAATAACAGCAAAAATTTCAAGAGCTCCAGGTACAAGTTGGATTCCATGTCTTCCCCTTTTCGACATTTCAATGGCTAGTTCATTAATAAAAAACGTAAACATCTGGGGACTCAAAAGACACCCTTGTTTTACGCCACGAGGACAACCAAATTATTCAGAATAATTACATTTATCACGAACACAAGCAAGGACAGAATCATAAACACCCCTCAGAGCAAAGTACATTTTCCCTTTTATACCAGACTTCCTAAGTACATGCCATAATGTATTTCTGTTTACAGAGTCGAAGGCCTTTTTTTAAATCAACAAAGGCCACATACAACTTGGAATTTTTCATAAGATATTTCTGAACCAGAGCATACAGAGTAAATATATGATCCACTGTACTATAACCTGCCCTAAATCCTGCTTGTTTCCTCAATAATTTTTCCTTCTCTCTCAGCCCAATTGGTTAACCTTCTGTTTAAAATGTGAGTGTATACCTTACTAACTACACTAGTTAAAGCAATTCCCCTATAGTTGTCTGGATTATTTATATCTCCTTTTTTGTGGATAGGCACAATGATAGATTTGCACCAATCTATTGGAAATGTTCCACTATCAAATAATTTATTGAATAATAAAAACTAATAGTCAATTACTAATGTATTTCCTTGTTTGAGCATCTCACCCAAAATTTTGTCAGGCCCACAACTTTTATTAGGTTTCAATTTCTTTCACACCGGCTTCAACTTCTTCTTTTGTTATCTGATCATGGAAAAGGGGGGGGTTCATTACCATCATCTTCTCCTTCACTGTCTCTTCAAGTCTACAGTATCATGCTCTGGGGCAGAATCAAAAATATTAAATACATTGTGGAAGTGCTCATACCACTGTTGAATACTGATATTGTTATACACAATATTCTTTCTATTAAGTGATCTTATAGTTGCCCAAAATAACTTTGGGTCGTTTATGCATTCTTTTAATCCTTGTAATCTTTTCTCATCATGTTCTCTTTTTTTCTCTTTTCGCAGATTCACATAAGTCTTTCTTTCTTCAACATAAATTTGTTTCTTTTCTTCCTTTACTAGTTTTGTTTTAGTTCTTTGAAATCTCTGTAAAAACCTTTTCACTAATCTCTTTTGTTGTCTACACTCATCATCAAACCAGTCATCAAATTGTTTTGTTTTTTTGCCAACTAATCTGATCATGCAAGCAGCAGCACCATATAGTGCATTTACAAAGAGCTCAACAGAACTGTTTACATCTACATTCATAGCATCTATGCTTCTCTCTATGCAATGCTTAAAGTCTGAAGAATTATATATTTCTGCATATTTCTGCATACTTATCTGACCAGACCACCCTTTCCTCACCCGCTTTGTGGCACAAAAGTGACATCATTTTCTACACAGCCATTTTTTCCAGTACATCGCCACACAGTATGTGCCAAGAAAAAAAAAGTTGATCGGCAATTTTTACATCACAAAATGGTTTCATCTCTTTTGACACAGAAAATAATCCACAACACTACTGCCATTTGGGGATACAAAAGTAAGTTCTCCGTCTGGATCCATTGCACAAGCACCATTCAAAATCAACAAATCAAACAGAAAACAAAAGTCTAACAATGATCTGCCAAAATTATTAATTATTGTGTCTTTTGATGAACGCTCTAAAACATAACCTTCATCATCATCATCATCATCATCATCATAATTAAGCATGTTTTCCTCATTTGCTTGTTCACTAGCTGTTCTCTGGCATTCATATCATCACCACACACAAGCAAACAAACATTATCTTTGTCAATATTTTGTAATACATTTTCTTCTAGAATGAGTATCCCATCTTTAAGTTCTGTTAAATTGTATGCAGGTCCACCTTCAGGTACAATATAACATGCAATCAGTATAACATCTTTGTTCAGCCCAAACACACATTTATCAATTTTAACAAACAATCACATTATTGCATTCCACCTCAATTTGTGAAATAAAACTTGCAAACTTATTCCGTACCAGCAACAATGTGCCATCAGAGTTTCTGCCGTGAACAGATAATTTTCTTGCAGGAGCACAGAATTTTGCATATAAATCAATAAAAACAGAACTGAAATCGTAGGAGTCATCAATAAATGTTTCTGTCAAACAAACGAAGTCAAAAGAAGAAATATAATCAATAAAGGAGGCATCTGCAAGTTTGTTGTACAGATTTTCTATGTTATACGACAGAAAGGATAAACTCTTTGATACAATGATCCGCCCTGTCCTACTTAGGTGAATTACGAGGGGCGCCAGAACGGAGAGACCTGCCGTGTGTGACACATTTCTATCACGCGCCTGAGCTGCTTCGTTCGATTGAGCAGACCGCCCGCACAAATAATTGTGCAGAACCGTCTGGTCCCCCCCTCTCGCGCTAACTGTACCACCCACTGTTTTTGCACGCGCACCCGTTCCCTGCCTACTTGGTGTGTCAACACTGTCGCTGTGTTGTCCCAGTCTACCCGGTGCTCGGTTTGCACGAGACTGAAAATCAGCATCAGGGTCAGTCACAACGCAAGGTATATTTTCACTGGCCGAAAGTTGGTCACGTGGGTCAGGGGATCCTGATGTGACGTCACCTGGCTGGCTGGGTCGCGGTTTTGTCGAGAGGGAGGGAAGAGGGCTGGCCCACATTCTGTCGATCAGCTGTGCGTGGCTGGGAAACCCCTGGCTGAGGAACTCCTGGCTGGGGAAACCCCTGGCTGAGGAACTCCTGGCTGGGAAACCCCTGGCTGGGAACTCCTGGCTGGGAAACCCCTGGCTGAGGAACTCCTGGCTGGGAAACCCCTGGCGTAACACCAGGTGATGCTGCTAGCACTTCCATGTGGCCCCCCTGGGATCGGGTCTCCGAGGGCCGATCGTCAGCTTACCTCGAACAAAGAAGGCTGATTTCCCCCTCTCTTTGGCAGTAGCAACCAGATCTGCTTGCCTTCGAGTCAGATCATTGGCAAGTCTGACCCCTTTCTTTTCCAGACTGCTCCT
>JADBJO010001403.1:22808-40308 GCA_016801955.1 Conus betulinus | reverse complement strand
ACCAGCGCACGCCGAAACCAGCTGATAGGAACCGAGGCCGCCTAAACTAGCCTGTAGGGACCTGCGCACGCCGAAAGCAGCTGATAGGAACCGAGCGCCGCCGAAACTAGCCTGTAGGGACCAGCGCACGCCGAAACCAGCTGATAGGAACCGAGGCCGCCTAAACTAGCCTGTAGGGACCCAGCGCACGCCGAAACCAGCTGATAGGAACCGAGGCCGCCTAAAAACTAGCCTGTAGGGACCTGCGCACGCCGAAACCAGCTGATAGGAACCGAGGCCGCCTAAACTAGCCTGTAGGGACCTGCGCACGCCGAAACCAGCTGATAGGAACCGAGGCCGCCTAAACTAGCCTGTAGGGACCTGCGCACGCCGAAACCAGCTGATAGGAACCGAGGCCGCCTAAAACTAGCCTGTAGGGACCAGCGCACGCACGCCGAAACCAGCTGATAGGAACCGAGGCCGCCTAAACTAGCCTGTAGGGACCAGCGCACGCCGAAACCAGCTGATAGGAACCGAGGCCGCCTAAACTAGCCTGTAGGGACCTGCGCGCACGCCGAAACCAGCTGATAGGAACCGAGGCCGCCTAAACTAGCCTGTAGGGACCTGCGCACGCACGCCGAAACCAGCTGATAGGAACCGAGGCCGCCTAAACTAGCCTGTAGGGACCAGCGCACGCCGAAACCAGCTGAACCAGCTGATAGGAACCGAGGCCGCCTAAACTAGCCTGTAGGGACCTGCGCACGCCGAAACCAGCTGATAGGAACCGAGGCCGCCTAAACTAGCCTGTAGGGACCTGCGCACGCCGAAACCAGCTGATAGGAACCGAGGCCGCCTAAACTAGCTGTAGGGACCTGCGCACGCCGAAACCAGCTGATAGGAACCGAGGCCGCCTAAACTAGCCTGTAGGGACCTGCGCACGCCGAAACCAGCTGATAGGAACCGAGGCCGCCTAAACTAGCCTGTAGGGACCTGCGCACGCCGAAACCAGCTGATAGGAACCGAGGCCGCCTAAACTAGCCTGTAGGGACCTGCGCACGCCGAAACCAGCTGATAGGAACCGAGGCCGCCTAAACTAGCCTGTAGGGACCTGCGCACGCCGAAAACAGCTGATAGGAACCGAGGCCGCCTAAACTAGCCTGTAGGGACCTGCGCACGCCGAAACCAGCTGATAGGAACCGAGGCCGCCCCTAAACTAGCCTGTAGGGACCAGCGCACGCCGAAACCAGCTGATAGGAACCGAGGCCGCCTAAACTAGCCTGTAGGGACCTGCGCACGCCGAAACCAGCTGATAGGAACCGAGGCCGCCTAAACTAGCCTGTAGGGACCTGCGCACGCCGAAACCAGCTGATAGGAACCGAGGCCGCCTAAACTAGCCTGTAGGGACCTGCGCACGCCGAAAACCAGCTGATAGGAACCGAGGCCGCCTAAACTAGCCTGTAGGGACCTGCGCACGCCGAAACCAGCTGATAGGAACCGAGGCCGCCTAAACTAGCCTGTAGGGACCTGCGCACGCCGAAACCAGCTGATAGGAACCGAGGCCGCCTAAACTAGCCTGTAGGGACCGCGCACGCCGAAACCAGCTGATAGGAACCGAGGCCCTAAAAACTAGCCTGTAGGGACCTGCGCACGCCGAAACCAGCTGATAGGAACCGAGGCCGCCTAAAAACTAGCCTGTAGGGACCTGCGCACGCCGAAACCAGCTGATAGGAACCGAGGCCGCCTAAACTAGCCTGTAGGGACCTGCGCACGCCGAAACCAGCTGATAGGAACCGAGGCGCCTAAACTAGCCTGTAGGGACCTGCGCACGCCGAAACCAGCTGATAGGAACCGAGGCCGCCTAAACTAGCCTGTAGGGACCCTGCGCACGCCGAAACCAGCTGATAGGAACCGAGGCCGCCTAAACTAGCCTGTAGGGACCTGCGCACGCCGAAACCAGCTGATAGGAACCGAGGCCGCCTAAACTAGCCTGTAGGGACCAGCTGATAGCACGCCGAAACCAGCCTGTAGGGATGATAGGAACCCAGAGGCCGCCTAAAACTAGCCTGTAGGGACCAGCGCACGCCGAAACCAGCTGATAGGAACCGAGGCCGCCTAAACTAGCCTGTAGGGACCTGCGCACGCCGAAACCAGCTGATAGGAAACCGAGGCCGCCTAAACTAGCCTGTAGGGACCAGCGCACGCCGAAACCAGCTGATAGGAACCGAGGCCGCCTAAACTAGCCTGTAGGGACCAGCGCACGCCGAAACCAGCTGATAGGAACCGAGGCCGCCTAAAAACTAGCCTGTAGGGACCAGCGCACGCCGAAACCAGCTGATAGGAACCGAGGCCGCCTAAACTAGCCTGTAGGGACCTGCGCACGCCGAAACCAGCTGATAGGAACCGAGGCCGCCTAAACTAGCCTGTAGGGACCAGCGCACGCCGAAACCAGCTGATAGGAACCGAGGCCGCCTAAACTAGCCTGTAGGGACCAGCGCGCACGCCGAAACCAGCTGATAGGAACCGAGGCCGCCTAAACTAGCCTGTAGGGACCAGCGCACGCCGAAACCAGCTGATAGGAACCGAGGCCGCCTAAACTAGCCTGTAGGGACCAGCGCACGCCGAAACCAGCTGATAGGAACCGAGGCCGCCTAAACTAGCCTGTAGGGACCAGCGCACGCCGAAACAGCTGATAGGAACCGAGGCCGCCCTAAACTAGCCTGTAGGGACCTGCGCACGCCGAAACCAGCTGATAGGAACCGAGGCCGCCTAAACTAGCCTGTAGGGACCTGCGCACGCCGAAACCAGCTGATAGGAACCGAGGCCGCCTAAACTAGCCTAGCCTGTAGGGACCAGCGCCTGCGCCGAAACCAGCTGATAGGAACCGAGGCCGCCTAAAAACTAGCCTGTAGGGACCTGCGCACGCCGAAACCAGCTGATAGGAACCGAGGCCGCCTAAACTAGCCTGTAGGGACCTGCGCACGCCGAAACCAGCTGATAGGAACCGAGGCCGCCTAAACTAGCCTGTAGGGACCTGCGCACGCCGAAACCAGCTGATAGGAACCGAGGCCCTAAAAAACTAGCCTGTAGGGACCTGCGCACGCCGAAACCAGCTGATAGGAACCGAGGCCGCCTAAACTAGCCTGTAGGGACCTGCGCACGCCGAAACCAGCTGATAGGAACCGAGGCCGCCTAAACTAGCCTGTAGGGACCTGCGCACGCCGAAAAACCAGCTGATAGGAACCGAGGCCGCCTAAACTAGCCTGTAGGGACCTGCGCACCGAAACCAGCTGATAGGAACGAGGCCGCCTAAAACTAGCCTGTAGGGACCTGCGCACGCCGAAACCAGCTGATAGGAACCGAGGCCGCCTAAAACTAGCCTGTAGGGACCCAGCGCACGCCGAAACAGCTGATAGGAACCGAGGCCGCCTAAAACTAGCCTGTAGGGACCTGCGCACGCCGAAAACAGCTGCCTATAGGAACCGAGGCCGCCTAAACTAGCCTGTAGGGACCAGCGCACGCCGAAAAACAGCTGATAGGAACCGAGGCCGCCTAAACTAGCTGTAGGGACCTGCGCACGCCGAAACCAGCTGATAGGAACCGAGGCCGCCTAAACTAGCCTGTAGGGACCTGCGCACGCCGAAACAGCTGCTGATAGGACCGAGGGCGCCCTAAACTAGCCTGTAGGGACCTGCGCACGCCGAAACCAGCTGATAGGAACCGAGGCCGCCTAAACTAGCCTGTAGGGACCAGCGCACGCCGAAACCAGCTGATAGGAACCGAGGCCGCCTAAACTAGCCTGTAGGGACCTGCGCACGCCGAAACCAGCTGATAGGAACCGAGGCCGCCTAAACTAGCCTGTAGGGACCTGCGCACGCCGAAACCAGCTGATAGGAACCGAGGCCGCCTAAACTAGCCTGTAGGGACCAGCGCACGCCGAAACCAGCTGATAGGAACCGAGGCCGCCTAAACTAGCCTGTAGGGACCCAGCGCACGCCGAAACCAGCTGATAGGAACCGAGGCCGCCTAAACTAGCCTGTAGGGACCAGCGCACGCCGAAACCAGCTGATAGGAACGAGGCCGCCTAAAACTAGCCTGTAGGGACCTGCGCACGCCGAAACCAGCTGATAGGAACCGAGGCCGCCTAAACTAGCCTGTAGGGACCTGCGCACGCCGAAACCAGCTGATAGGAACCGAGGCCGCCTAAACTAGCCTGTAGGGACCTGCGCACGCCGAAACCAGCTGATAGGAACCGAGGCCGCCTAAACTAGCCTGTAGGGACCTGCGCACGCCGAAACCAGCTGATAGGAACCGAGGCCGCCTAAACTAGCCTGTAGGGACCTGCGCACGCCGAAAAACCAGCTGATAGGAACCGAGGCCGCCTAAACTAGCCTGTAGGGACCTGCGCACGCCGAAACCAGCTGATAGGAACGAGGCCGCCTAAACTAGCCTGTAGGGACCTGCGCACGCCGAAAACCAGCTGATAGGAACCGAGGCCGCCTAAACTAGCTGTAGGGACCTGCGCACGCCGAAACCAGCTGATAGGAACCGAGGCCGCCTAAACTAGCCTGTAGGGACCTGCGCACGCCGAAACCAGCTGATAGGAACCGAGGCCGCCTAAACTAGCCTGTAGGGACCTGCGCACGCCGAAACCAGCTGATAGGAACCGAGGCCGCCTAAACTAGCCTGTAGGGACCTGCGCACGCCGAAACCAGCTGATAGGAACCGAGGCCGCCTAAACTAGCCTGTAGGGACCTGCGCACGCCGAAACCAGCTGATAGGAACCGAGGCCGCCTAAACTAGCCTGTAGGGACCAGCGCACGCCGAAACCAGCTGATAGGAACCGAGGCCGCCTAAACTAGCCTGTAGGGACCAGCGCACGCCGAAACCAGCTGATAGGAACCGAGGCCGCCTAAAACTAGCCTGTAGGGACCAGCGCACGCCGAAACCAGCTGATAGGAACCGAGGCCGCCTAAACTAGCCTGTAGGGACCAGCGCACGCCGAAACCAGCTGATAGGAACCGAGATAGGAACCGAGGCCGCCTAAACTAGCCTGTAGGGACCAGCGCACGCCGAAACCAGCTGATAGGAACCGAGGCCGCCTAAACTAGCCTGTAGGGACCAGCGCACGCCGAAACCAGCTGATAGGAACCGAGGCCGCCTAAACTAGCCTGTAGGGACCTGCGCACGCCGAAAACCAGCTGATAGGAACCGAGGCCGCCTAAACTAGCCTGTAGGGACCTGCGCACGCCGAAACCAGCTGATAGGAACCGAGGCCGCCTAAAAACTAGCCTGTAGGGACCAGCGCACGCCGAAACCAGCTGATAGGAACCGAGGCCGCCTAAACTAGCCTGTAGGGACCTGCGCACGCCGAAACCAGCTGATAGGAACCGAGGCCGCCTAAACTAGCCTGTAGGGACCAGCGCACGCCGAAACCAGCTGATAGGAACCGAGGCCGCCTAAAAACTAGCCTGTAGGGACCAGCGCACGCCGAAACCAGCCAGCTGATAGGACCGAGGCCGCCTAAACTAGCCTGTAGGGACCAGCGCACGCCGAAACCAGCTGATAGGAACCGAGGCCGCCTAAACTAGCCTGTAGGGACCTGCGCACGCCGAAACCAGCTGATAGGAACCGAGGCCGCCTAAACTAGCCTGTAGGGACCTGCGCACGCCGAAACCAGCTGATAGGAACCGAGGCCGCCTAAACTAGCCTGTAGGGACCTGCGCACGCCGAAACCAGCTGATAGGAACCGAGGCCGCCTAAACTAGCCTGTAGGGACCTGCGCACGCCGAAACCAGCTGATAGGAACCGAGGCCGCCTAAACTAGCCTGTAGGGACCTGCGCACGCCGAAACCAGCTGATAGGAACCGAGGCCGCCTAAACTAGCCTGTAGGGACCTGCGCACGCCGAAACCAGCTGATAGGAACCGAGGCCGCCTAAACTAGCCTGTAGGGACCTGCGCACGCCGAAACCAGCTGATAGGAACCGAGGCCGCCTAAAAACTAGCCTGTAGGGACCTGCGCACGCCGAAACAGCTGATAGGAACCGAGGCCGCCTAAACTAGCCTGTAGGGACCTGCGCACGCCGAAACCAGCTGATAGGAACCGAGGCCGCCTAAACTAGCCTGTAGGGACCTGCGCACGCCGAAACCAGCTGATAGGAACCGAGGCCGCCTAAACTAGCCTGTAGGGACCTGCGCACGCCGAAAACAGCTGATAGGAACCGAGGCCGCCTAAAAAAACTAGCCTGTAGGGACCTGCGCACGCCGAAACCAGCTGATAGGAACCGAGGCCGCCTAAACTAGCCTGTAGGGACCTGCGCACGCCGAAACCAGCTGATAGGAACCGAGGCCGCCTAAACCTAGCCTGTAGGGACCTGCGCACGCCGAAAAACCAGCTGATAGGAACCGAGGCCGCCTAAACTAGCCTGTAGGGACCTGCGCACGCCCGAAACCAGCTGATAGGAACCGAGGCCGCCTAAACTAGCCTGTAGGGACCTGCGCACGCCGAAACCAGCTGATAGGAACCGAGGCCGCCTAAACTAGCCTGTAGGGACCTGCGCACGCCGAAACCAGCTGATAGGAACCGAGGCCGCCTAAACTAGCTGTAGGGACCTGCGCACGCCGAAACCAGCTGATAGGAACCGAGGCCGCCTAAACTAGCCTGTAGGGACCTGCGCACGCCGAAACCAGCTGATAGGAACCGAGGCCGCCTAAACTAGCCTGTAGGGACCTGCGCACGCCGAAACAGCTGATAGGAACCGAGGCCGCCTAAAACTAGCCTGTAGGGACCTGCGCACGCCGAAACCAGCTGATAGGAACCGAGGCCGCCTAAACTAGCCTGTAGGGACCTGCGCACGCCGAAACCAGCTGATAGGAACCGAGGCCGCCTAAACTAGCCTGTAGGGACCTGCGCACGCCGAAACCAGCTGATAGGAACCGAGGCCGCCTAAACTAGCCTGTAGGGACCTGCGCACGCGCGAAAACGAAACCAGCTGATAGGAACCGAGGCCGCCTAAACTAGCCTGTAGGGACCAGCGCACGCCGAAACCAGCTGATAGGAACCGAGGCCGCCTAAACTAGCCTGTAGGGACCAGCGCACGCCGAAACCAGCTGATAGGAACCGAGGCCGCCTAAACTAGCCTGTAGGGACCAGCGCACGCCGAAACCAGCTGATAGGAACCGAGGCCGCCTAAACTAGCCTGTAGGGGGACCCAGCGCACGCCGAAACCAGCTGATAGGAACCGAGGCCGCCTAAACTAGCCTGTAGGGACCAGCGCACGCCGAAACCAGCTGATAGGAACCGAGGCCGCCTAAACTAGCCTGTAGGGACCAGCGCACGCCGAAACCAGCTGATAGGAACCGAGGCCGCCTAAACTAGCCTGTAGGGACCAGCGCACGCCGAAACCAGCTGATAGGAACCGAGGCCGCCTAACTAGCCTGTAGGGGACCTGCGCACGCCGAAACCAGCTGATAGGACCGAGGCCGCCTAAACTAGCCTGTAGGGACCAGCGCACGCCGAAACCTGATAGGAACCGAGGCCGCCTAAACTAGCCTGTAGGGACCTGCGCACGCCGAACCAGCTGATAGGAACCGAGGCCGCCTAAACTAGCCTGTGTAGGGACCAGCGCACGCCGAAACCAGCTGATAGGAACCGAGGCCGCCTAAACTAGCCTGTAGGGACCAGCGCACGCCGAAACCAGCTGATAGGAACCGAGGCCGCCTAAAAACTAGCCTGTAGGGACCAGCGCACGCCGAAACCAGCTGATAGGAACGAGGCCCCGCCTAAACTAGCCTGTAGGGACCAGCGCACGCCGAAACCAGCTGATAGGAACCGGCCGCCGCCTAAACTAGCCTGTAGGGACCAGCGCACGCCGAAACCAGCTGATAGGAACCGAGGCCGCCTAAACTAGCCTGTAGGGACCAGCGCACGCCGAAACCAGCTGATAGGAACCGAGGCCGCCTAAACTAGCCTGTAGGGGGACCAGCGCACGCACGCCGAAACCAGCTGATAGGAACCGAGGCCGCCTAAACTAGCCTGTAGGGACCAGCGCACGCCGAAACCAGCTGATAGGAACCGAGGCCGCCTAAACTAGCCTGTAGGGACCAGCGCACGCCGAAACCAGCTGATAGGAACCGAGGCCGCCTAAACTAAACTAGCCTGTAGGGACCAGCGCACGCCGAAACCAGCTGATAGGAACCGAGGCCGCCTAAACTAGCCTGTAGGGACCAGCGCACGCCGAAACCAGCTGATAGGAACCGAGGCCGCCTAAACTAGCCTGTAGGGACCAGCGCACGCCGAAACCAGCTGATAGGAACCGAGGCCGCCTAAACTAGCCTGTAGGGACCAGCGCACGCCGAAACCAGCTGATAGGAACCGAGGCCGCCTAAACTAGCCTGTAGGGACCAGCGCACGCCGAAACCAGCTGATAGGAACCGAGGCCGCCTAAAAACTAGCCTGTAGGGACCAGCGCACGCCGAAACCAGCTGATAGGAACCGAGGCCGCCTAAACTAGCCTGTAGGGACCAGCGCACGCCGAAACCAGCTGATAGGAACCGAGGCCGCCTAAAACTAGCCTGTAGGGACCAGCGCACGCCGAAAACCAGCTGATAGGAACCGAGGCCGCCTAAACTAGCCTGTAGGGACCAGCGCACGCGCCGAAACCAGCTGATAGGAACCGAGGCCGCCTAAACTAGCCTGTAGGGACCAGCGCACGCCGAAACCAGCTGATAGGAACCGAGGCCGCCTAAACTAGCCTGTAGGGACCAGCGCACGCCGAAACCAGCTGATAGGAACCGAGGCCGCCTAAACTAGCCTGTAGGGACCAGCGCACGCCGAAACCAGCTGATAGGAACCGAGGCCGCCTAAACTAGCCTGTAGGGACCAGCGCACGCCGAAACCAGCTGATAGGAACCGAGGCCGCCTAAACTAGCCTGTAGGGACCAGCGCACGCCGAAACCAGCTGATAGGAACCGAGGCCGCCTAAACTAGCCTGTAGGGACCAGCGCACGCCGAAACCAGCTGATAGGAACCGAGGCCGCCTAAACTAGCCTGTAGGGACCAGCGCACGCCGAAACCAGCTGATAGGAACCGAGGCCGCCTAAACTAGCCTGTAGGGACCAGCGCACGCCGAAACCAGCTGATAGGAACCGAGGCCGCCTAAACTAGCCTGTAGGGACCAGCGCACGCCGAAACCAGCTGATAGGAACCGAGGCCGCCTAAACTAGCCTGTAGGGACCAGCGCACGCCGAAACCAGCTGATAGGAACCGAGGCCGCCTAAACTAGCCTGTAGGGACCAGCGCACGCCGAAACCAGCTGATAGGAACCGAGGCCGCCTAAACTAGCCTGTAGGGACCAGCGCACGCCGAAACCAGCTGATAGGAACCGAGAGGCCGCCTAAACTAGCCTGTAGGGACCAGCGCACGCCGAAACCAGCTGATAGGAACCGAGGCCGCCTAAACTAGCCTGTAGGGACCAGCGCACGCCGAAACCAGCTGATAGGAACCGAGGCCGCCTAAACCTAAACTAGCCTGTAGGGACCAGCGCACGCCGAAACCAGCTGATAGGAACCGAGGCCGCCTAAACTAGCCTGTAGGGACCAGCGCACGCCGAAACCAGCTGATAGGAACCGAGGCCGCCTAAACTAGCCTGTAGGGACCAGCGCACGCCGAAAACAGCTGATAGGAACCGAGGCCGCCTAAACTAGCCTGTAGGGACCAGCGCACGCCGAAACCAGCTGATAGGAACCGAGAGGCCGCCTAAACTAGCCTGTAGGGACCAGCGCACGCCGAAACCAGCTGATAGGAACCGAGGCGCCTAAACTAGCCTGTAGGGACCTGCGCACGCCGAAACCAGCTGATAGGAACCGAGGCCGCCTAAACTAGCTGTAGGGACCTGCGCACGCCGAAACCAGCTGATAGGAACCGAGGCCGCCTAAACTAGCCTGTAGGGACCAGCGCACGCCGAAACCAGCTGATAGAACCCGAGGCCGCCTAAACTAGCCTGTAGGGACCAGCGCACGCCGAAACCAGCTGATAGGAACCGAGGCCGCCTAAACTAGCCTGTAGGGACCAGCGCACGCCGAAACCAGCTGATAGGAACCGAGGCCGCCTAAACTAGCCTGTAGGGACCAGCGCACGCCGAAACCAGCTGATAGGAAAACCGAGGCCGCCTAAACTAGCCTGTAGGGACCAGCGCACGCCGAAACCAGCTGATAGGAACCGAGGCCGCCTAAACTAGCCTGTAGGGACCCAGCGCACGCCGAAAACAGCTGATAGGAACCGAGGCCGCCTAAACTAGCCTGTAGGGACCAGCGCACGCCGAAACCAGCTGATAGGAACCGAGGCCGCCTAAACTAGCCTGTAGGGACCAGCGCACGCCGAAAACAGCTGATAGGAACCGAGGCCGCCTAAACTAGCCTGTAGGGACCAGCGCACGCCGAAACCAGCTGATAGATAGGAACCGAGGCCGCCTAAAACTAGCCTGTAGGGACCAGCGCACGCCGAAACCAGCTGATAGGAACCGAGGCCGCCTAAACTAGCCTGTAGGGACCAGCGCACGCCGAAACCAGCTGATAGGAACCGAGGCCGCCGCCTAAACTAGCCTGTAGGGACCAGCGCACGCCGAAACCAGCTGATAGGAACCGAGGCCGCCTAAACTAGCCTGTAGGGACCAGCGCACGCCGAAACCAGCTGATAGGAACCGAGGCCGCCTAAACTAGCCTGTAGGGACCAGCGCACGCCGAAACCAGCTGATAGGAACCGAGGCCGCCTAAAAACTAGCCTGTAGGGACCAGCGCACGCCGAAACCAGCTGATAGGAACCGAGGCCGCCTAAACTAGTAGGGACCAGCGCACGCCGAAACCAGCTGATAGGAACCGAGGCCGCCTAAAAACTAGCCTGTAGGGACCAGCGCACACGAAAACCGCTGATAGGAACCGAGGCCCGCCTAAAACTAGCCTGTAGGGACCAGCGCACGCCGAAACCAGCTGATAGGAACCGAGGCCGCCTAAACTAGCCTGTAGGGACCAGCGCACGCCGAAACCAGCTGATAGGAACCGAGGCCGCCTAAACTAGCCTGTAGGGACCAGCGCACGCCGAAACCAGCTGATAGGAACCGAGGCCGCCTAAACTAGCCTGTAGGGACCAGCGCACGCCGAAAACCAGCTGATAGGAACCGAGGCCGCCTAAAAACTAGCCTGTAGGGACCAGCGCACGCCGCCGAAACCAGCTGATAGGAACCGAGGCCGCCTAAACTAAACTAGCCTGTAGGGACCAGCGCACGCCGAAAACCAGCTGATAGGAACCGAGGCCGCCTAAACTAGCCTGTAGGGACCAGCGCACGCACGCCGAAAACCAGCTGATAGGAACCGAGGCCGCCTAAACTAGCCTGTAGGGACCAGCGCACGCCGAAAACCAGCTGATAGGAACCGAGGCCGCCTAAACTAGCCTGTAGGGACCAGCGCACGCCGAAACCAGCTGATAGGAACCGAGGCCGCCTAAACTAGCCTGTAGGGACCAGCGCACGCCGAAACCAGCTGATAGGAAACCGAGGCCGCCTAAACTAGCCTGTAGGGACCAGCGCACGCCGAAACCAGCTGATAGGAACCGAGGCCGCCTAAAACTAGCCTGTAGGGACCAGCGCACGCCGAAACCAGCTGATAGGAACCGAGGCCGCCTAAACTAGCCTGTAGGGACCTGCGCACGAAACCAGCTGATAGGAACCGAGGCCGCCTAAACTAGCCTGTAGGGACCAGCGCACGCCGAAACCAGCTGATAGGAACCGAGGCCGCCTAAACTAGCCTGTAGGGACCAGCGCACGCCGAAACCAGCTGATAGGAACCGAGGCCGCCCCTAAACTAGCCTGTAGGGACCAGCGCACGCCGAAAAACAGCTGATAGGAACCGAGGCCGCCTAAACTAGCCTGTAGGGACCAGCGCACGCCGAAACCAGCTGATAGGAACCGAGGCCGCCTAAACTAGCCTGTAGGGACCAGCGCACGCCGAAACCAGCTGATAGGAACCGAGGCCGCCTAAACTAGCCTGTAGGGACCAGCGCACGCCGAAAAACCAGCTGATAGGAACCGAGGCCGCCTAAACTAGCCTGTAGGGACCAGCGCACGCCGAAACCAGCTGATAGGAACCGAGGCCGCCTAAACTAGCCTGTAGGGACCAGCGCACGCCGCGCACGAAACCAGCTGATAGGAACCGAGGCCGCCTAAACTAGCCTGTAGGGACCAGCGCACGCCGAAACCAGCTGATAGGAACCGAGGCCGCCTAAACTAGCCTGTAGGGACCTGCGCACGCCGAAAAAGCTAGCCGAGGCCGCCTAAAACTAGCCTGTAGGGACCAGCGCACGCCGAAACCAGCTGATAGGAACCGAGGCCGCCTAAACTAGCCTGTAGGGACCAGCGCACGCACGCGAAACGAAACCAGCTGATAGGAACCGAGGCCGCCGCCTAAACTAGCCTGTAGGGACCCAGCGCAGCGCACGCCGAAACCCTAAACTAGCTGATAGGAAAACCGAGGCCGCCCTAAACTAGCCTGTAGGGACCAGCGCACGCCGAAACCAGCTGATAGGAACCGAGGCCGCCTAAACTAGCCTGTAGGGACCAGCGCACGCCGAAACCAGCTGATAGGAACCGAGGCCGCCTAAACTAGCCTGTAGGGACCAGCGCACGCCGAAAACCAGCTGATAGGAAACCGAGGCCGCCTAAAAACTAGCCTGTAGGGACCAGCGCACGCCGAAACCAGCTGATAGGAACCGAGGCCGCCTAAACTAGCCTGTAGGGACCAGCGCACGCCGAAACCAGCTGATAGGAACCGAGGCCGCCTAAACTAGCCTGTAGGGACCAGCGCACGCCGAAACCCAGCTGATAGGAACCGAGGCCGCCTAAACTAGCCTGTAGGGACCAGCGCACGCCGAAACCAGCTGATAGGAACCGAGGCCGCCTAAAACTAGCCTGTAGGGACCAGCGCACGCCGAAACCAGCTGATAGGAACCGAGGCCGCCTAAACTAGCCTGTAGGGACCAGCGCACGCCGAAACCAGCTGATAGGAAAACGAGAGGCCGCCTAAAACTAGCCTGTAGGGACCAGCGCACGCCGAAACCAGCTGATAGGAACCGAGGCCGCCTAAACTAGCCTGTAGGGACCAGCGCACGCCGAAACCAGCTGATAGGAACCGAGGCCGCCTAAACTAGCCTGTAGGGACCAGCGCACGCCGAAACCAGCTGATAGGAACCGAGGCCGCCTAAACTAGCCTGTAGGGACCAGCGCACGCCGAAACCAGCTGATAGGAACCGAGGCCGCCTAAACTAGCCTGTAGGGACCAGCGCACGCCGAAACCAGCTGATAGGAACCGAGGCCGCCTAAACTAGCCTGTAGGGACCAGCGCACGCCGAAACCAGCTGATAGGAACCGAGGCCGCCTAAACTAGCCTGTAGGGACCAGCGCACGCCGAAACCAGCTGATAGGAACCGAGGCCGCCTAAACTAGCCTGTAGGGACCAGCGCACGCCGAAACCAGCTGATAGGAACCGAGGGCCGCCTAAACTAGCCTGTAGGGACCAGCGCACGCCGAAACCAGCTGATAGGAACCGAGGCCGCCTAAACTAGCCTGTAGGGACCAGCGCACGCCGAAACCAGCTGATAGGAACCGAGGCCGCCTAAACTAGCCTGTAGGGACCAGCGCACGCCGAAACCAGCTGATAGGAACCGAGGCCGCCTAAACTAGCCTGTAGGGACCAGCGCACGCCGAAACCAGCTGATAGGAACCGAGGCCGCCTAAACTAGCCTGTAGGGACCAGCGCACGCCGAAACCAGCTGATAGGAACCGAGGCCGCCTAAACTAGCCTGTAGGGACCAGCGCACGCCGAAACCAGCTGATAGGAACCGAGAGCCGCCTAAACTAGCCTGTAGGGACCAGCGCACGCCGAAACCAGCTGATAGGAACCGAGGCCGCCTAAACTAGCCTGTAGGGACCAGCGCACGCCGAAACCAGCTGATAGGAACCGAGGCCGCCTAAACTAGCCTGTAGGGACCAGCGCACGCCGAAACCAGCTGATAGGAACCGAGGCCGCCTAAAAAAACTAGCCTGTAGGGACCAGCGCACGCCGAAACCAGCTGATAGGAACCGAGGCCGCCTAAACTAGCCCGTAGGGACCAACTAGCGCACCAGCGCACGCCGAAACCAGCTGATAGGAACCGAGGCCCGCCTAAACTAGCCTGTAGGGACCAGCGCACGCCGAAACCAGCTGATAGGAACCGAGGCCGCCTAAACTACTAGCCTGTAGGGACCAGCGCACGCCGAAACCAGCTGATAGGAACCGAGGCCGCCTAAACTAGCCTGTAGGGACCAGCGCACGCCGAAACCAGCTGATAGGAACCGAGGCCGCCTAAAAACTAGCCTGTAGGGACCAGCGCACGCCGAAACCAGCTGATAGGAACCGAGGCCGCCTAAACTAGCCTGTAGGGACCAGCGCACGCCGAAACCAGCTGATAGGAACCGAGGCGCCCTGTAGGGACCAGCGCACGCCGAAACCAGCTGATAGGAACCGAGGCCGCCTAAAACTAGCCTGTAGGGACCAGCGCACGCCGAAACCAGCTGATAGGAACCGAGGCCGCCTAAACTAGCCTGTAGGGACCAGCGCACGCCGAAACCAGCTGATAGGAACCGAGGCCGCCTAAACTAGCCTGTAGGGACCAGCGCACGCCGAAACCAGCTGATAGGAACCGAGGCCGCCGCCTAAACTAGCCTGTAGGGACCAGCGCACGCCGAAACCAGCTGAAAACCGAGGCCGCCTAAACCCTGTAGGGACCAGCGAAAAACAAGCTGATAGGAACCGAGGCCGCCTAAACTAGCCTGTAGGGACCAGCGCACGCCGAAAACCAGCTGATAGGACCGAGGGCCGACTAAACAGAGATAGGGCTCGCGCACCTTACCAGAGATAGGGCCTACAAACACTTTGGTGTTTATGGTGGTCTTTTTCTTCAGACTGTTGCAGTTGCTGCAGGTGAAGTCTCCATCATCTGTGGGTGCCGACGCCATTCTTTGTCCGTCTGTGGCGCCTCCATTCTTCCCACTGGTTCTCTCAACTCTGCTCTGCTGTGCTTGCTTGGTGCCAGATATGATGACCACCAGCTGACCCGGTTGAAGCTGCTGTCTCCAGGTCTGCTGGGTTAAGGCTGCCACAGATAAACACAGAAATGTTTAACAACGAGGGTGAGTTTTCACTCACGTTGCCGCGTTACATCTGTCCCGTTAATTAACCGATAGAGTGTTAGCAATAGGCGTAGAAATAGATTGGACAGACTACGCAGATTCCAGCAGTATGAATTTTGTTGCAAAATGAGGTAGAAGTCGACGGATGCAGGCACTTCAAGTCAAGACAGTGACACTGAGACAAGCCATTGGGATTAAGGGTACAGATGTACTGATAGTGTTGTGTTGTGACTGTGCAAAGGGTACAGATGCACCGGTAGTGTTGTTCTATGACTGCGAAATGATCGACTTCCGTCATTTGTGCCCATTGGATTAATATGTGTGACGAGAGAGATCAGAGAGCAGGAGCAAAACGAGAGGTTCCTTCTTTATGGACGGAAGAAAGTGATAGCAGTCTTTGTGTTAAAAACCGCCCTAATAATAAGCAACCTACAAAAAGGCCAGCACTTTTCTGCCCAAATGGGTCAACACCGATATCTAAGCCGTTCTAACATGTATAGAAAAACGTTTTGACGGGCTCGCAATGAAAGTGGACTTGGTAGTGATGCGACAAGAGATCAACAACTTCACTACTACTTTCATGGAAAAGGTATCCACTTTAGAGGGCCGACTATTTGACATGGAGGCTAAGAAAGACAGGGTTAATGAGGACATGAAACAGCTGAAGGAGAAACACGATATGTTGAACTGTACATTAAAGCACCAAGAGGGGAAAATCAGGCCAATGGGAAAAGACAACAACGATCTTAGGCAATACTCACGTGGAAGCCACTTACGTGTTTTTCGTGTGACCGAGTGTGAAAGAGAGTCAGTAGAAGACTGTGACGAAAGTCTGTGACATCTTTACTGACAGCGTCGGCGTCAACATCAACCCTGTCACATCGAGCTGGCCCACCGAACTGGCAGAAGAAGCAGCAACAAACTGCGGCCTATCCTGCTACGGTTCTTCCAGTGAAAGCTGAGGGACCAAATACTGGGGAACTGGAGGCACCTGAAGGGGAAGGGGACGAGCATTGGGGAAGACCTCCCCACAGCCAACTACAGACTTCTCCGCAGTGCCATAGAACACTCGGCTACTATGTCGGCCTGGAGTCCGGGAGGACAAATCCTGGCCAAAGTAAGAAACGGACAGATCTTGAGGCTGAACATTCACACTGATGTAGATGTGGCTTTCAGACGTGCCATGTCTTCAGGTGATATCAGTGTTGACGAGGACGACAGGCAAGATCACAGTCAACACATCTCTTCACAGCTTGAAGCTGCTAAACTGGGAGAACATGTAAATATTCCATATTCCGTACAGCATTTCTTGTGCCAAGAGATAGTACTTATGTTTAAATAATACTCTTCTTTTGCGGTTATTGTTCTTTATACATAGCATGTTATTAATGCTATGACGATCATTATGGTAAAATTGTATGTTTTGAACAAATTGCTCTATACTACTTTCTGCAGATTAAGGATTCTATGTTTCAATTGTTTTCGTTGTGGTTTAGAATAATATCGTTCTGTACTTGGGTATTTTGGGATATCTCACGCACACGCACGCACGCACGCACGCACGCACGCACGCACACGCACGCACACACACACACACACACACACACACACACACACACACACACACACACAGAGAGAGAGAGAGAGAGAGAGAGAGAGAGAGAGAGAGAGAGAGAGAGAGAGAATTTACCAAATGAACAAGCAGATAATTAAAATGAAACATCTTTGTTCTATAAGCATTGTAGACAAAAAGTGCTGTAAAAAGTACTGTAAACAAAAAGGGCTGTACAAAAATAATGCATGCATTCTCCATCTGCAGATTTAACTCTCTCTCTCTCTCTCTCTCTCTCTCTCTCTCTCTCTCTCTCTCTCTCTCTCTCTCTCTCTCTCGACTGAGCTACTTAATTTCATGTGGCTATGCAGCAGACCTGCCTATTTTGAGTTTAAATGGGAGTATGATCTTTTTCTGTCTCAGTGTTCAGTTGTTTGGATTCCTATACTTTGGACACGTTGGGTGTGCTATAAAATGTTCCATTCTCTCCCTCTCTCAACTGATGAAGTTCATGTGACTGTGCAACAGATCTGCCTCGACTGAACTGATGAAGGCATTTCTGGTCTTAAATTAAATTTTGAAAAAAAACCTGCAACGTATGGCTAGGGCAAAAGAAAGGCTCAGAAACTGTACATTTGGCTGAAAAGCATATGATATGGAACCCTATAAAATTCAAACTTCTAGGAATTTGGTTGACAACTGATCTATCAAAACTAACAGAAATAAATATGTCAGATAAATTCACAGAAGTTC
>JADBJO010001403.1:0-20629 GCA_016801955.1 Conus betulinus | reverse complement strand
GCAGATCTGTTGCACAGCCACATGAACTTCATCAGTTCAGTTGAGGCAGATCTGTTTGCACAGCCACATGAACTTCATCAGTTCAGTTGAGGCAGATCTGTTGCACAGCCACATGAACTTCATCAGTTCTGTTGCACAGCCACATGAACTTTTTTCCCCTTGCAACGAAGGTTCTCTTTTCCTTTTTGAATCCTTTTACATAAACAATTTAATATTCCATTCAATGTATTCACGTGCACCAGTAAGTTACGACTATAATATCATTCTTTAGTAATTCTATACACAACATTGTCCAAATCTATTTGATATAGCAGTCATTCATTACAGAGAATAACAAAAGGAATTTCCATGAAACTGCAGGGGTATTTGATGCTGAGTAGAAAATAGAGCAACAACAACAAGCAAACAAACAAACAGAAATTAAAGTTAAAAAAAAAATAAAAAAATACACAAAATAAACAAAATAACACCAAAGTAAAAAAAAAAAAAAAAAAAAAAAAAAAAGAGAAAGAGAGAGAGAGAGAGAGAGACCCAACAAACTCTTGACATAACGCAATAAGTGTTATCTATAGCTGGAGAGGAGTTGACGGGGAGGGGATGGGGGGGGGGGGAGCGGTTGGAAATGGGTGGGGGAGAGGGGGGGGGTGGGGTAAAGAATGAGAAATAAAGAGAAAAGGAAAGGTCACATACCGCTTTTACAAATCCAAACATATTTGATCCACGCTCAACTGCAGGAGCATTAGAATGCTTTTTGTATAATAATGTGTACAGGTTTGTTAGCTACTGTGACAGAAAAAAACACGCAAATAAGAATGATAATATTAGAAGTATTTACGATATTAATGTTTTACTGCGAAGTACTGTAGTATCCTAATCTGCGCACAGTGTGCTATATGGTAACCAGTTTTTAATGAAGTCATGATAGCGCATTTCCATTATATGTGCATGCTTTTCTGTTTGGTATCTATGTTTAAGTTCGCATGTAAATTCAGACAGTCTTGGTATTGCGTTAATAATTCTACTTTTATAGACGAAAAAACTTTGCCCATAGTAAAATAAAGATAAAAAATTTGGTCCGTTTTTGTTTTTTTTCGTCGGTTCCGAACAAGATCAGCTCGACATTCAGTGACAATCTGAAACAATGTTCACATTTCTGTTTCAAATATCTTTCCAATTCCTTCCAGAATTCTTGTGTTATTGGACAATACCACAAAATAGTGATGAATTGTGTCTCTCTTTCATTTTTGCAAAAACTGCATTTGTCGCTGTCTGTGAGACCCATTCCTTTTAGAAGTATATTTGATACTAAAACTCTATGGCAAAGTTTCAGTTGAAACCATCTAAAGTTTATTTCTTTGATTTTTTTTCGGAACAGTTTCCCAGTCTATCGCTGTTTGTAACTTTATTTCCCATTTTGCAAAGGACTCTATATTGAGTACATCTATTTTATCCAGGAGCAAATTGTAGTAAATTTTTTATCCTTTGACAATACTTGTTATAATTTTCAAAAACTTTGCTTTTATCATTCTTGACACTGTTTTCAAATGTTATGTTTCTTTTTCTAGCGTATTCTGTTATAGTCTGGACGCAGCCTAAATAATGGAGGTAATTCACCTGCACTCCTAACTTTGTTGAAAAACTTTTGTAACTTAAAAAAGTGCCATTTTCATCCATCATATCTCGCACATGAATTATATCTTTGTCAAACCATGACTTGAAATAAAAATGAGTTTTATCAATTTTGAATTTATCGTTATAAAATAGATAGGTTCTGCTGCAATCTCCTCAGTATTCTCTAAATCTGTTTGTATGTTCAAAGTGTCATAAGATTTAAACATCCTTCCAAAACTGGTTACACCTACTCTGTAAATACTTCTTTGAACCAAAATAATTTAGATTGTTTACTTCTGGACAGAGCGTTACTAAAACTGTCTTCCACTTTGAGCTTTTAATAACTATTTTCTAATCCATGACAGTTTTAAAGCTTGCATAAAGGCTGAATGTCTGGCAAACCTATACCCCCGTTTTCAACATTATGAATTGCATACTTTCGTTTAATTTTGTCAGGTTTTTTTGTCCCATACAAATTCAAAACACATCTTTTGCAGATGTTTTATGTCACTCTCAGGGGGGTTTGGGGAGTAACATCCACAGGTATACAAGTTTAGACAAAATAAGAGATTTTAATACTGCAACCTTACCAAGAGGAGTGCACATACGTTTTGACCAAATTTTAAACAAGTTTTGAACTTCTGTGAATTTATCCGACATATTTATTTCTGTTAGTTTTGATAGATCAGTTGTCAACCAAATTCCTAGAAGTTTGAATTTATAGGGTTCCATATCATATGCTTTTCAGCCAAATGTACAGTTTCTGAGCCTTTCTTTTGCCCTAGCCATACGTTGCAGTTTTTTTTCAAAATTTAATTTAAGACCAGAAATGCCTTCATCAGTTCAGTCGAGGCAGATCTGTTGCACAGTCACATGAACTTCATCAGTTCAGTTGAGAGAGGGAGAGAATGGAACATTTATAGCACACCCAACGTGTCCAAAGTATAGGAATCCAAACAACTGAACACTGAGACAGAAAAAGATCATACCCCATTTAAACTCAAAATAGGCAGGTCTGCTGCATAGCCACATGAAATTAAGTAGCTCAGTCGAGAGAGAGAGAGAGAGAGAGAGAGAGAGAGAGAGAGAGAGAGAGAGAGAGAGAGAGAGAGAGAGAGAGTTAAATCTGCAGATGGAGAATGCATGCATTATTTTTGTACAGCCCTTTTTGTTTACAGTACTTTTTACAGCACTTTTTGTCTACAATGCTTATAGAACAAGATGTTTCATTTTAATTATCTGCTTTTTTATTTGGTAAATTCTCTCTCTCTCTCTCTCTCTCTCTCTCTCTCTCTCTCTCTCTCTCTCTGTCTGTGTGTGTGTGTGTGTGTGTGTGTGTGTGTGTGTGTGTGTGTGTGTGTGTGCGTGCGTGCGTGCGTGCGTGCGTGCGTGCGTGCGTGAGATATCCCAAAATAACCCAAGTACAGAACGATATTATTCTAAACCACAACGAAAACAATTGAAACATAGAATCCTAATCTGCAGAAAGTATAGAGCAATTTGTTCAAAACATACAATTTTACCATAATGATCGTCATAGCATTAATAACATGCTATGTATGTATAAAGAACAATAACCCGCAAAAGAAGACAGTATTATTTAAACATAAGTACTATCTCTTGGCACAAGAAATGCTGTACGGAATATGGAATATTTACATGTTCTCCCAGTTTAGCAGCTTCAAGCTGTGAAGATGTGTTGACTGTGATCTTGCCTGTCGTCCTCGTCAACACTGATATCACCTGAAGACATGGCACGTCTGAAAGCCACATCTACATCAGTGTGAATGTTCAGCCTCAAGATCTGTCCGTTCTTCTTACTTTGGCCAGGATTTGTCCTCCCGGACTCCAGGCCGACATAGTAGCCGAGTGTTCTATGGCACTGCGGAGAAGTCTGTAGTTGGCTGTGGGGAGGTCTTCCCCAATGCTCGTCCCCTTCCCCTTCAGGTGCCTCCAGTTCCCCAGTATTTGGTCCCTCAGCTTTCACTGGAAGAACCGTAGCAGGATAGGCCGCAGTTGTTGCTGCTTCTTCTGCCAGTTCGGTGGGCCAGCTCGATGTGACAGGGTTGATGTTGACGCCGACGCTGTCAGTAAAGATGTCACAGACTTTCGTCACAGTCTTCTACTGACTCTCTTTCACGCTCGGTCACACGAAAAACACGTAAGTGGCTTCCACGTGAGTATTGCCTAAGATCGTTGTGTCTTTTCCCATTTGCCTGATTTTCCCCTCTTGGTGCTTTAATGTACAGTTCAACATATCGTGTTTTCCTTCTTCAGCTGTTTCATGTCCTCATTAACCTGTCTTTCTTAGCCTCCATGTCAAATAGTCGGCCCTCTAAAGTGGATACCTTTTCCATGAAAGTAGTAGTGAAGTTGTTGATCTCTTGTCGCATCACTACCAAGTCCACTTTCATTGCGAGCCCGTCAAAACGTTTTTTCTATACATGTTAGAACGGCTTAGATATCGGTGTTGACCTCCATTTGGGCAGAAAAGTGCTGGCCTTTTGTAGGTTGCTTATTATTAGGGCGGTTTTTTAACACAAAGACTGCTATCACTTTCTTCCGTCCATGAAGAAGGAACCTCTCGTTTTGCTCCTGCTCTCTGATCACTCTCGTCACACATATTAATCCAATGGGCACAAATGACGGAAGTCGATCATTTCGCAGTCATAGAACAACACTACCGGTGCATCTGTACCCTTTGCACAGTCACAACAACACTATCAGTACATCTGTACCCTTAATCCCAATGGCTTGTCTCAGTGTCACTGTCTTGAACTTGAAGTGCCTGCATCCGTCGACTTCTACCTCATTTTGCAACAAAATTCATACTGCTGGAATCTGCGTAGTCTGTCCAATCTATTTCTACGCCTATTGCTAACACTCTATCGTTAATTAACGGGACAGATGTAACGCGGCAACGTGAGTGAAAACTCACCCTCGTTGTTAAACATTTTCTGTGTTTTATCTGTGGCAGCCTTAAACCAGCAGACCTGGAGACAGCAGCTTCAACCGGGTCAGCTGGTGGTCATCATATCTGGCACCAAGCAAGCACAGCAGAGCAGAGTTGAGAGAACCAGTGGGAAGAATGGAGGCGCCACAGACGGACAAAGAATGGCGTCGGCACCCACAGATGATGGAGACTTCACCTGCAGCAACTGCAACAGTCTGAAGAAAAAGACCACCATAAAAACCCAAGTGTTTGTAGGCCCTATCTCTGGTAAGGTGCGCGAGCCCTATCTCTGTTTAGTCGGCCTCGGTCCTATCAGCTGGTTTCGGCGTGCGCTGGTCCCTACAGGCTAGTTTAGGCGGCCTCGGTTCCTATCAGCTGGTTTCGGTGTGCGGCGTGCGCAGGTCCCTACAGGCTAGTTTAGGCGGCCTCGGTTCCTATCAGCTGGTTTCGGCGTGCGCTGGTCCCTACAGGCTAGTTTAGGCGGCCTCGGTTCCTATCAGCTGGTTTCGGCGTGCGCTGGTCCCTACAGGCTAGTTTAGGCGGCCTCGGTTCCTATCAGCTGGTTTCGGCGTGCGCTGGTCCCAGGCTAGTTTTTTAGGCGGCCTCGGTTCCTATCAGCTGGTTTTTCGGCGTGCGCTGGTCCCTACAGGCTAGTTTAGGCGGCCTCGGTTCCTATCAGCTGGTTTCGGCGTGCGCTGGTCCCTACAGGCTAGTTTAGGCGGCCTCGGTTCCTATCAGCTGGTTTCGGCGTGCGCTGGTCCTACAGGCTAGTTTAGGCGGCCTCGGTTCCTATCAGCTGGTTTCGGCGTGCGCTGGTCCCTACAGGCTAGTTTAGGCGGCCTCGGTTCCTATCAGCTGGTTTCGGCGTGCGCTGGTCCTACAGGCTAGTTTAGGCGGCCTCGGTTCCTATCAGCTGGTTTCGGCGTGCGCTGGTCCCTACAGGCTAGTTTAGGCGGCCTCGGTTCCTATCAGCTGGTTTCGGCGTGCGCTGGTCCCTACAGGCTAGTTTAGGCGGCCTCGGTTCCTATCAGCTGGTTTCGGCGTGCGCTGGTCCCTAGGCTAGTTTAGGCGGCCTCGGTTCCTATCAGCTGGTTTCGGCGTGCGCTGGTCCCTACAGGCTAGGCGGCCTCGGTTTATCAGCTGGTTTCGGCGGCGCTGGTCCCTACAGGCTAGTTTAGGCGGCCTCGGTTCCTATCAGCTGGTTTCGGCGTGCGCTGGTCCCTACAGGCTAGTTTAGGCGGCCTCGGTTCCTATCAGCTGGTTTCGGCGTGCGCTGGTCCCTACAGGCTAGTTTAGGCGGCCTCGGTTCCTATCAGCTGGTTTCGGCGTGCGCTGGTCCCTACAGGCTAGTTTAGGCGGCCTCGGTTCCTATCAGCTGGTTTCGGCGTGCGCTGGTCCCTACAGGCTAGTTTTTAGGCGGCCTCGGTTCCTATCAGCTGGTTTCGGCGGCGCTGGTCCCTACAGGCTAGTTTAGGCGGCCTCGGTTCCTATCAGCTGGTTTCGGCGTGCGCTGGTCCCTACAGGCTAGTTTAGGCGGCCTCGGTTCCTATCAGCTGGTTTCGGCGTGCGCTGGTCCCTACAGGCTAGTTTAGGCGGCCTCGGTTCCTATCAGCTGGTTTCGGCGTGCGCTGGTCCCTACAGGCTAGTTTAGGCGGCCTCGGTTCCTATCAGCTGGTTTCGGCGTGCGCTGGTCCCTACAGGCTAGTTTAGGCGGCCTCGGTTCCTATCAGCTGGTTTCGGCGTGCGCTGGTCCCTACAGGCTAGTTTAGGCGGCCTCGGTTCCTATCAGCTGGTTTCGGCGTGCGCTGGTCCCTACAGGCTAGTTTAGGCGGCCTCGGTTCCTATCAGCTGGTTTCGGCGTGCGCTGGTCCCTACAGGCTAGTTTAGGCGGCCTCGGTTCCTATCAGCTGGTTTCGGCGTGCGCTGGTCCCTACAGGCTAGTTTAGGCGGCCTCGGTTCCTATCAGCTGGTTCGGCGCGTGCGCTGGTCCCTACAGGCTAGTTTAGGCGGCCTCGGTTCCTATCAGCTGGTTTCGGCGGCGTGCGCTGGTCCCTACAGGCTAGTTTAGGCGGCCTCGGTTCCTATCAGCTGGTTTCGGCGTGCGCTGGTCCCTACAGGCTAGTTTAGGCGGCCTCGGTTCCTATCAGCTGGTTTCGGCGTGCGCTGGTCCCTACAGGCTAGTTTAGGCGGCCTCGGTTCCTATCAGCTGGTTTCGGCGTGCGCTGGTCCCTACAGGCTAGTTTAGGCGGCCTCGGTTCCTATCAGCTGGTTTCGGCGTGCGCTGGTCCCTACAGGCTAGTTTAGGCGGCCTCGGTTCCTATCAGCTGGTTTCGGCGTGCGCTGGTCCCTACAGGTCCCTACGGGCTAGTTTTAGCTGGCGGCGTGCTCGGTCCCCTATCAGCTGGTTTCGGCGTGCGCTGGTCCCTACAGGCTAGTTTAGGCGGCCTCGGTTCCTATCAGCTGGTTTTTCGGCGTGCGCTGGTCCCTACAGGCTATTAGGCGGCCTCGGTTCCTATCAGCGTCGGCGTGCGCTGGTCCCTACAGGCTAGTTTAGGCGGCCTCGGTTCCTATCAGCTGGTTTCGGCGTGCGCTGGTCCCTACAGGCTAGTTTTAGGCGGCCTCGGTTCCTATCAGCTGGTTTCGGCGTGCGCTGGTCCCTACAGGCTAGTTTTTAGGCGGCCTCGGTTCCTATCAGCTGGTTTCGGCGTGCGCTGGTCCCTACAGGCTAGTTTTTTAGGCGGCCTCGGTTCCTATCAGCTGGTTTCGGCGTGCTGGTCCCTACAGGCTAGTTTAGGCGGCCTCGGTTCCTATCAGCTGGTTTCGGCGTGCGCTGGTCCCTACAGGCTAGTTTAGGCGGCCTCGGTTCCTATCAGCTGGTTTCGGCGTGCGCTGGTCCCTACAGGCTAGTTTAGGCGGCCTCGGTTCCTATCAGCTGGTTTCGGCGTGCGCAGGTCCCTACAGGCTAGTTTAGGGCCTCGGTTCCTATCAGCTGGTTTCGGCGTGCGCTGGTCCCTACAGGCTAGTTTAGGCGGCCTCGGTTCCTATCAGCTGGTTTCGGCGCGTGCGCTGGTCCCTACAGGCTAGTTTAGGCGGCCTCGGTTCCTATCAGCTGGTTTCGGCGTGCGCTGGTCCCTACAGGCAGGCGGCCTCGGTTCCTATCAGCTGGTTTCGGCGTGCGCTGGTCCCTACAGGCTAGTTTAGGCGGCCTCGGTTCCTATCAGCTGGTTTCGGCGTGCGCTGGTCCCTACAGGCTAGTTTAGGCGGCCTCGGTTCCTATCAGCTGGTTTCGGCGTGCGCTGGTCCCTACAGGCTAGTTTAGGCGGCCTCGGTTCCTATCAGCTGGTTTCGGCGTGCGCTGGTCCCTACAGGCTAGTTTAGGCGGCCTCGGTTCCTATCAGCTGGTTTCGGCGTGCGCTGGTCCCTACAGGCTAGTTTAGGCGGCCTCGGTTCCTATCAGCTGGTTTCGGCGTGCGCTGGTCCCTACTAGGCTAGTTTAGGCGGCGGCCTCGGTTTATCAGCTGGTTTCGGCGTGCGCGCCCTACAGGCTAGTTTAGGCGGCCTCGGTTCCTATCAGCTGGTTTCGGCGTGCGCTGGTCCCTACAGGCTAGTTTAGGCGGCCTCGGTTCCTATCAGCTGGTTTCGGCGTGCGCTGGTCCCTACAGGCTAGTTTAGGCGGCCTCGGTTCCTATCAGCTGGTTTCGGCGTGCGCTGGTCCCTACAGGCTAGTTTAGGCGGCCTCGGTTCCTATCAGCTGGTTTCGGCGTGCGCTGGTCCCTACAGGCTAGTTTAGGCGGCCTCGGTTCCTATCAGCTGGTTTCGGCGTGCGCTGGTCCCTACAGGCTAGTTTAGGCGGCCTCGGTTCCTATCAGCTGTTTCGGCGTGCGCTGGTCCCTACAGGCTAGTTTAGGCGGCCTCGGTTCCTATCAGCTGGTTTCGGCGTGCGCTGGTCCCTACAGGCTAGTTTAGGCGGCCTCGGTTCCTATCAGCTGGTTTCGGCGTGCGCTGGTCCCTACAGGCTAGTTTAGGCGGCTCGGTTCCCTATCAGCTGGTTTCGGCGTGCGCTGGTCCCTACAGGCTAGTTTAGGCGGCCTCGGTTCCTATCAGCTGGTTTCGGCGTGCGCTGGTCCCTACAGGCTAGTTTAGGCGGCCTCGGTTCCTATCAGCTGGTTTCGGCGTGCGCTGGTCCCTACAGCTAGTTTAGGCGGCCTCGGTTCCTATCAGCTGGTTTCGGCGTGCGCTGGTCCCTACAGGCTAGTTAGGCGGCCTCGGTTCCTATCAGCTGGTTTCGGCGTGCGCTGGTCCCTACAGGCTAGTTTAGGCGGCCTCGGTTCCTATCAGCTGGTTTCGGCGTGCGCTGGTCCCTACAGGCTAGTTTAGGCGGCCTCGGTTCCTATCAGCTGGTTTCGGCGTGCGCTGGTCCCTACAGGCTAGTTTAGGCGGCCTCGGTTCCTATCAGCTGGTTTCGGCGTGCGCAGGGTCCCTACAGGCTAGTTTAGGCGGCCTCGGTTCCTATCAGCTGGTTTCGGCGTGCGCTGGTCCCTACTACAGGCTAGTTTAGGCGGCCTCGGTTCCTATCAGCTGGTTTCGGCGTGCGCAGGTCCTACAGGCTAGTTTAGGCGGCCTCGGTTCCTATCAGCTGGTTTCGGCGTGCGCAGGTCCCTACAGGCTAGTTTAGGCGGCCTCGGTTCCTATCAGCTGGTTTCGGCGTGCGCTGGTCCCTACAGGCTAGTTTAGGCGGCCTCGGTTCCTATCAGCTGGTTTCGGCGTGCGCTGGTCCCTACAGGCTAGTTTAGGCGGCCTCGGTTCCTATCAGCTGGTTTCGGCGTGCGCTGGTCCCTACAGGCTAGTTTAGGCGGCCTCGGTTCCTATCAGCTGGTTTCGGCGTGCGCTGGTCCCTACAGGCTAGTTTAGGCGGCCCGGTTCCTATCAGCTGGTTTCGGCTCGCGCTGGTCCTACAGGCTAGTTTAGGCGCCTCGGTTCCTATCAGCTGGTTTCGGCGTGCGCTGGTCCCTACAGGCTAGTTTAGGCGGCCTCGGTTCCTATCAGCTGGTTTCGGCGTGCGCTGGTCCCTACAGGCTAGTTTAGGCGGCCTCGGTTCCTATCAGCTGGTTTCGGCGTGCGCTGGTCCCTACAGGCTAGTTTAGGCGGCCTCGGTTCCTATCAGCTGGTTTCGGCGTGCGCTGGTCCCTACAGGCTAGTTTAGGCGGCCTCGGTTCCTATCAGCTGGTTTCGGCGTGCGCTGGTCCCTACAGGGCTAGTTTAGGCGGCCTCGGTTCCTATCAGCTGGTTTCGGCGTGCGCTGGTCCCTACAGGCTAGTTTAGGCGGCCTCGGTTCCTATCAGCTGGTTTCGGCGTGCGCAGGTCCCTACAGGCTAGTTTAGGCGGCCTCGGTTCCTATCAGCTGTTTTTCGGCGTGCGCAGGTCCCTACAGGCTAGTTTAGGCGGCCTCGGTTCCTATCAGCTGGTTTCGGCGTGCGCTGGTCCCTACAGGCTAGTTTAGGCGGCCTCGGTTCCTATCAGCTGGTTTTTCGGCGTGCTGGTCCCTACAGGCTAGTTTAGGCGGCCTCGGTTCCTATCAGCTGTTTCGGCGTGCGCTGGTCCCTAGGCTAGTTTTTAGGCGGCCTCGGTTCCTATCAGCTGGTTTCGGCGTGCGCTGGTCCCTACAGGCTAGTTTAGGCGGCCTCGGTTCCTATCAGCTGGTTTTTCGGCGTGCGCTGGTCCCTACAGGCTAGTTTAGGCGGCCTCGGTTCCTATCAGCTGGTTTCGGCGTGCGCAGGTCCCTACAGGCTAGTTTAGGCGGCCTCGGTTCCTATCAGCTGGTTTCGGCGTGCGCAGGTCCCTACAGGCTAGTTTAGGCGGCCTCGGTTCCTATCAGCTGGTTTCGGCGTGCGCAGGTCCCTACAGGCTAGTTTAGGCGGCCTCGGTTCCTATCAGCTGGTTTCGGCGTGCGCAGGTCCCTACAGGCTAGTTTAGGCGGCCTCGGTTCCTATCAGCTGCTGGTTTCGGCGTGCGCAGGTCCCTACAGGCTAGTTTAGGCGGCCTCGTTCCTATCAGCTGGTTTCGGCGTGCGCTGGTCCCTACAGGCTAGTTTAGCGGCCTCGGTTCCTATCAGCTGGTTTCGGCGTGCGCTGGTCCCTACAGGCTAGCTAGTTTAGGCGGCCTCGGTTCCTATCAGCTGGTTTTCGGCGTGCGCTGGTCCCTACAGGCTAGTTTAGGCGGCCTCGGTTCCTATCAGCTGGTTTCGGCGTGCGCTGGTCCCTACAGGCTAGTTTAGGCGGCCTCGGTTCCTATCAGCTGGTTTCGGCGCGTGCTGGTCCCTACAGGCTAGTTTAGGCGGCCTCGGTTCCTATCAGCTGGTTTCGGCGTGCGCTGGTCCCTACAGGCTAGTTTAGGCGGCCTCGGTTCCTATCAGCTGGTTTCGGCGTGCGCTGGTCCCTACAGGCTAGTTTAGGCGGCCTCGGTTCCTATCAGCTGGTTTCGGCGTGCGCTGGTCCCTACAGGCTAGTTTAGGCGGCCTCGGTTCCTATCAGCTGGTTTCGGCGTGCGCTGGTCCCTACAGGCTAGTTTAGGCGGCGGCCTCGGTTCCTATCAGCTGGTTTCGGCGTGCGCTGGTCCCTACAGGCTAGTTTTAGGCGGCCTCGGTTCCTATCAGCTGGTTTCGGCGTGCGCTGGTCCCTACAGGCTAGTTTAGGCGGCCTCGGTTCCTATCAGCTGGTTTCGGCGTGCGCTGGTCCCTACAGGCTAGTTTTTAGGCGGCGGCCTCGGTTCCTATCAGCTGGTTTCGGCGTGCGCTGGTCCCTACAGGCTAGTTTAGGCGGCCTCGGTTCCTATCAGCTGGTTTCGGCGTGCGCAGGTCCCTACAGGCTAGTTTAGGCGGCCTCGGTTCCTATCAGCTGCTGGTTTCGGCGTGCGCAGGTCCCTACAGCTAGTTTTTAGGCGGCCTCGGTTCCTATCAGCTGGTTTTCGGCGTGCGCAGGTCCCTACAGGCTAGTTTAGGCGGCCTCGGTTCCTATCAGCTGGTTTCGGCGTGCGCAGGTCCCTACAGGCTAGTTTAGGCGGCCTCGGTTCCTATCAGCTGGTTTCGGCGTGCGCAGGTCCCTACAGGCTAGTTTAGGCGGCCTCGGTTCCTATCAGCGTTTTTCGGCGTGCGCAGGTCCCTACAGGCTAGTTTAGGCGGCCTCGGTTCCTATCAGCTGGTTTCGGCGTGCGCAGGTCCCTACAGGCTAGTTTAGGCGGCCTCGGTTCCTATCAGCTGGTTTCGGCGTGCGCAGGTCCCTACAGGCTAGTTTAGGCGGCCTCGGTTCCTATCAGCTGGTTTCGGCGTGCGCAGGTCCCTACAGGCTAGTTTAGGCGGCCTCGGTTCCTATCAGCTGGTTTCGGCGTGCGCAGGTCCCTACAGGCTAGTTTTAGGCGGCCTCGGTTCCTATCAGCTGGTTTTTCGGCGTGCGCAGGTCCCTACAGGCTAGTTTAGGCGGCCGGTTCCTATCAGCTGGTTTCGGCGTGCGCAGGTCCCTACAGGCTAGTTTAGGCGGCCTCGGTTCCTATCAGCTGGTTTCGGCGTGCGCAGGTCCCTACAGGCTAGTTTTAGGGCGGCCTCGGTTCCTATCAGCTGGTTTCGGCGTGCGCAGGTCCCTACAGGCTAGTTTTTAGGCGGCCTCGGTTCCTATCAGCTGGGTTTCGGCGTGCGCAGGTCCCTACAGGCTAGTTTAGGCGGCCTCGGTTCCTATCAGCTGGTTTTTCGGCGTGCGCAGGTCCCTACAGGCTAGTTTTAGGCGGCCTCGGTTCCTATCAGCTGGTTTCGGCGTGCGCAGGTCCCTACAGGCTAGTTTAGGCGGCCTCGGTTCCTATCAGCTGGTTGGTTTCGGCGTGCGCAGGTCCCTACAGGCTAGTTTAGGCGGCCTCGGTTCCTATCAGCTGGTTTCGGCGTGCGCAGGGTCCCTACAGGCTAGTTTTAGGCGGCCTCGGTTATCAGCTGGTTTCGGCGTGCGCAGGTCCCTACAGGCTAGTTTAGGCGGCCTCGGTTCCTATCAGCTGGTTTCGGCGTGCGCAGGTCCCTACAGGCTAGTTTTTAGGCGGGCCTCGGTTCCTATCAGCTGGTTTCGGCGTGCGCAGGTCCCTACAGGCTAGTTTAGGCGGCCTCGGTTCCTATCAGCTGGTTCGGCGTGCGCAGGTGCGGTCCCTACAGGCTAGTTTTTAGGCGGCCTCGGTTCCTATCAGCTGGTTTCGGCGTGCGCAGGTCCCTACAGGCTAGTTTAGGCGGCCTCGGTTCCTATCAGCTGGTTTCGGCGTGCGCAGGTCCCTACAGGCTAGTTTAGGCGGCCTCGGTTCCTATCAGCTGGTTTCGGCGTGCGCAGGTCCCTACAGGCTAGTTTAGGCGGCCTCGGTTCCTATCAGCTGGTTTCGGCGTGCGCTGGTCCCTACAGGCTAGTTTTAGGCGGCCTCGGTTCCTATCAGCTGGTTTCGGCGTGCGCTGGTCCCTACAGGCTAGTTTAGGCGGCCTCGGTTCCTATCAGCTGGTTTCGGCGTGCGCAGGTCCCTACAGGCTAGTTTAGGCGGCCTCGGTTCCTATCAGCTGGTTTCGGCGTGCGCTGGTCCCTACAGGCTAGTTTAGGCGGCCTCGGTTCCTATCAGCTGGTTTCGGCGTGCGCTGGTCCCTACAGGCTAGTTTAGGCGGCCTCGGTTTCCTATCAGCTGGTTTCGGCGTGCGCAGGTCCCTACAGGCTAGTTTAGGCGGCCTCGGTTCCTATCAGCTGGTTTCGGCGTGCGCAGGTCCCTACAGGCTAGTTTAGGGCGGCCTCGGTTCCTATCAGCTGGTTTCGGCGTGCGCAGGTCCCTACAGGCTAGTTTAGGCGGCCTCGGTTCCTATCAGCTGGTTTCGGCGTGCGCTGGTCCCTACAGGCTAGTTTAGGCGGCCTCGGTTCCTATCAGCTGGTTTCGGCGTGCGCAGGTCCCTACAGGCTAGTTTAGGCGGCCTCGGTTCCTATCAGCTGGTTTCGGCGTGCGCAGGTCCCTACAGGCTAGTTTAGGCGGCCTCGGTTCCTATCAGCTGGTTTCGGCGTGCGCAGGTCCCTACAGGCTAGTTTAGGCGGCCTCGGTTCCTATCAGCTGGTTTCGGCGTGCGCAGGTCCCTACAGGCTAGTTTAGGCGGCCTCGGTTCCTATCAGCTGGTTTCGGCGTGCGCAGGTCCCTACAGGCTAGTTTAGGCGGCCTCGGTTCCTATCAGCTGGTTTCGGCGTGCGCTGGTCCCTACAGGCTAGTTTAGGCGGCCTCGGTTCCTATCAGCTGGTTTTCGGCGTGCGCAGGTCCCTACAGGCTAGTTTAGGGCGGCCTCGGTTCCTATCAGCTGGTTTCGGCGTGCGCAGGTCCCTACAGGCTAGTTTAGGCGGCCTCGGTTCCTATCAGCTGGTTTCGGCGTGCGCAGGTCCCTACAGGCTAGTTTAGGCGGCCTCGGTTCCTATCAGCAGCTGGTTTCGGCGTGCGCAGGTCCCTACAGGCTAGTTTAGGCGGCCTCGGTTCCTATCAGCTGGTTCGGCGTGCGCAGGTCCCTACAGGCTAGTTTAGGCGGCCTCGGTTCCTATCAGCTGGTTTCGGCGTGCGCTGGTCCCTACAGGCTAGTTTAGGCGGCCTCGGTTCCTATCAGCTGGTTTCGGCGTGCGCTGGTCCCTACAGGCTAGTTTAGGCGGCCTCGGTTCCTATCAGCTGGTTTCGGCGTGCGCAGGTCCCTACAGGCTAGTTTAGGCGGCCTCGGTTCCTATCAGCTGGTTTCGGCGTGCGCTGGTCCCTACAGGCTAGTTTAGGCGGCCTCGGTTCCTATCAGCTGGTTTCGGCGTGCGCTGGTCCCTACAGGCTAGTTTAGGCGGCCTCGGTTCCTATCAGCTGGTTTCGGCGTGCGCAGGTCCCTACAGGCTAGTTTAGGCGGCCTCGGTTCCTATCAGCTGGTTTCGGCGTGCGCTGGTCCCTACAGGCTAGTTTTAGGCGGCCTCGGTTCCTATCAGCTGGTTTCGGCGTGCGCTGGTCCCTACAGGCTAGTTTTAGGCGGCCTCGGTTCCTATCAGCTGGTTTCGGCGTGCGCTGGTCCCTACAGGCTAGTTTAGGCGGCCTCGGTTCCTATCAGCTGGTTTTCGGCGTGCGCAGGTCCCTACAGGCTAGTTTAGGCGGCCTCGGTTCCTATCAGCTGGTTTCGGCGTGCGCGGTCCCTACAGGCTAGTTAGGCGGCCTCGGTTCCTATCAGCAGCTGGTTTCGGCGTGCGCAGGTCCCTACAGGCTAGTTTAGGCGGCCTCGGTTCCTATCAGCTGGTTTCGGCGTGCGGTCCCTACAGGCTTTAGGCGGCCTCGGTTCCTATCAGCTGGTTTCGGCGTGCGCTGGTCCCTACAGGCTAGTTTTAGGCGGCCTCGGTTCCTATCAGCTGGTTTCGGCGTGCGCAGGTCCCTACAGGCTAGTTTAGGCGGCCTCGGTTCCTATCAGCTGGTTTCGGCGTGCGCAGGTCCCTACAGGCTAGTTTAGGCGGCCTCGGTTCCTATCAGCTGGTTTCGGCGCGCGCGCTGGTCCCTACAGGCTAGTTTAGGCGGCCTCGGTTCCTATCAGCTGGTTTCGCGGCGTGCGTCCCTACAGGCTAGTTTAGGCGGCCTCGGTTCCTATCAGCTGGTTTCGGCGTGCGCTGGTCCCTACAGGCTAGTTTAGGCGGCCTCGGTTCCTATCAGCTGGTTTCGGCGTGCGCAGGTCCCTACAGGCTAGTTTAGGCGGCCTCGGTTCCTATCAGCTGGTTTCGGCGTGCGCAGGTCCCTACAGGCTAGTTTAGGCGGCCTCGGTTCCTATCAGCTGTTTTTCGGCGTGCGCAGGTCCCTACAGGCTAGTTTAGGCGGCCTCGGTTCCTATCAGCTGGTTTCGGCGTGCGCAGGTCCCTACAGGCTAGTTTAGGCGGCCTCGGTTCCTATCAGCTGGTTTTCGGCGTGCGCAGGTCCCTACAGGCTAGTTTTTTAGGCGGCCTCGGTTCCTATCAGCTGGTTTTTCGGCGTGCGCTGGTCCCTACAGGCTAGTTTTAGGCGGCCTCGGTTCCTATCAGCTGGTTTCGGCGTGCGCTGGTCCCTACAGGCTAGTTTAGCGGCCTCGGTTCCTATCAGCTGGTTTCGGCGTGCGCAGGTCCCTACAGGCTAGTTTAGGCGGCCTCGGTTCCTATCAGCTGTTTCGGCGTGCGCTGGTCCCTACAGGCTAGTTTAGGCGGCCTCGGTTCCTATCAGCTGGTTTCGGCGTGCGCTGGTCCCTACAGGCTAGTTTAGGGCGGCCTCGGTTCCTATCAGCTGGTTTCGGCGTGCGCTGGTCCCTACAGGCTAGTTTTTAGGCGGCCTCGGTTCCTATCAGCTGGTTTCGGCGTGCGCTGGTCCCTACAGGCTAGTTTAGGCGGCCTCGGTTCCTATCAGCTGGTTTCGGCGTGCGCTGGGTCCCTACAGGCTAGTTTAGGCGGCCTCGGTTCCTATCAGCTGGTTTCGGCGTGCGCTGGTCCCTACAGGCTAGTTTAGGCGGCCTCGGTTCCTATCAGCTGGTTTCGGCGTGCGCTGGTCCCTACAGGCTAGTTTAGGCGGCCTCGGTTCCTATCAGCTGGTTTCGGCGTGCGCAGGTCCCTACAGGCTAGTTTAGGCGGCCTCGGTTCCTATCAGCTGGTTTCGGCGTGCGCAGGTCCCTAGGCTAGTTTAGTTTAGGCGGCCTCGGTTCCTATCAGCTGGTTTCGGCGTGCGCAGGTCCCTACACTAGTTTAGGCGGCCTCGGTTCCTATCAGCTGGTTTCGGCGTGCGCTGGTCCCTACAGGCTAGGCTAGTTTAGGCGGCCTCGGTTCCTATCAGCTGGTTTCGGCGTGCGCTGGTCCCTACAGGCTAGTTTAGGCGGCCTCGGTTCCTATCAGCTGGTTTCGGCGTGCGCTGGTCCCTACAGGCTAGTTTAGGCGGCCTCGGTTCCTATCAGCTGGTTTTTCGGCGTGCGCTGGTCCCTACAGGCTAGTTTAGGCGGCCTCGGTTCCTATCAGCTGGTTTCGGCGTGCGGCGTGCGCTGGTCCCTACAGGCTACAGTTTAGTTTAGGCGGCCTCGTTCCTATCAGCTGGTTTTTTCGGCGTGCGCAGGTCCCTACAGGCTAGTTTAGGCGGCCTCGGTTCCTATCAGCTGGTTTCGGCGTGCGCTGGTCCCTACAGGCTAGTTTAGGCGGCCTCGGTTCCTATCAGCAGCTGTTTTCGGCGTGCGCTGGTCCCTACAGGCTAGTTTAGGCGGCCTCGGTTCCTATCAGCTGGTTTCGGCGTGCGCAGGTCCCTACAGGCTAGTTTAGGCGGCCTCGGTTCCTATCAGCTGGTTTCGGCGTGCGCTGGTCCCTACAGGCTAGTTTAGGCGGCCTCGGTTCCTATCAGCTGGTTTCGGCGTGCGCAGGGTCCCTACAGGCTAGTTTAGGCGGCCTCGGTTCCTATCAGCTGGTTTCGGCGTGCGCTGGTCCCTACAGGCTAGTTTAGGCGGCCTCGGTTCCTATCAGCTGGTTTCGGCGTGCGCTGGTCCCTACAGGCTAGTTTAGGCGGCCTCGGTTCCTATCAGCTGGTTTCGGCGTGCGCTGGTCCCTACAGGCTAGTTTTTAGGCGGCCTCGGTTCCTATCAGCTGGTTTTCGGCGTGCGCTGGTCCCTACAGGCTAGTTTAGGCGGCCTCGGTTCCTATCAGCTGGTTTCGGCGTGCGCTGGTCCCTACAGGCTAGTTTAGGCGGCCTCGGTTCCTATCAGCTGGTTTCGGCGTGCGCTGGTCCCTACAGGCTAGTTTAGGCGGCCTCGGTTCCTATCAGCTGGTTTCGGCGTGCGCTGGTCCCTACAGGCTAGTTTAGGCGGCCTCGGTTCCTATCAGCTGGTTTCGGCGTGCGCTGGTCCCTACAGGCTAGTTTAGGCGGCCTCGGTTCCTATCAGCTGGTTTCGGCGTGCGCTGGTCCCTACAGGCTAGTTTAGGCGGCCTCGGTTCCTATCAGCTGGTTTCGGCGTGCGCAGGTCCCTACAGGCTAGTTTAGGCGGCCTCGGTTCCTATCAGCTGGTTTCGGCGTGCGCAGGTCCCTACAGGCTAGTTTAGGCGGCCTCGGTTCCTATCAGCTGGTTTCGGCGTGCGCTGGTCCCTACAGGCTAGTTTAGGCGGCCTCGGTTCCTATCAGCTGGTTTCGGCGTGCGCTGGTCCTACAGGCTAGTTTAGGCGGCCTCGGTTCCTATCAGCTGGTTTCGGCGTGCGCTGGTCCCTACAGGCTAGTTTAGGCGGCCTCGGTTCCTATCAGCTGGTTTCGGCGTGCGCTGGTCCCTACAGGCTATTTAGGCGGCCTCGGTTCCTATCAGCTGGTTTCGGCGTGCGCTGGTCCCTACAGGCTAGTTTAGGCGGCCTCGGTTCCTATCAGCTGGTTTCGGCGTGCGCTGGTCCCTACAGGCTAGTTTAGGCGGCCTCGGTTCCTATCAGCTGGTTTCGGCGTGCGCTGGTCCCTACAGGCTAGTTTAGGCGGCCTCGGTTTCCTATCAGCTGTTTCGGCGTGCGCTGGTCCCTACAGGCTAGTTTAGGCGGCCTCGGTTCCTATCAGCTGGTTTCGGCGTGCGCTGGTCCTACAGGCTAGTTTAGGCGGCCTCGGTTCCTATCAGCTGGTTTCGGCGTGCGCTGGTCCCTACAGGCTAGTTTAGGCGGCCTCGGTTCCTATCAGCTGGTTTCGGCGTGCGCTGGTCCCTACAGGCTAGTTTAGGCGGCCTCGGGTTCCTATCAGCTGGTTTCGGCGCGTGCGCAGGTCCCTACAGGCTAGTTTAGGCGGCCTCGGTTCCTATCAGCTGGTTTCGGCGTGCGCAGGTCCCTACAGGCTAGTTTAGGCGGCCTCGGTTCCTATCAGCTGGTTTCGGCGTGCGCTGGTCCCTACAGGCTAGTTTAGGCGGCCTCGGTTCCTATCAGCTGGTTTCGGCGTGCGCTGGTCCCTACAGGCTAGTTTAGGCGGCCTCGGTTCCTATCAGCTGGTTTCGGCGTGCGCAGGTCCCTACAGGCTAGTTTAGGCGGCCTCGGTTCCTATCAGCTGGTTTCGGCGTGCGCAGGTCCCTACAGGCTAGTTTAGGCGGCCTCGGTTCCTATCAGCTGGTTTCGGCGTGCGCAGGTCCCTACAGGCTAGTTTAGGCGGCCTCGGTTCCTATCAGCTGGTTTCGGCGTGCGCAGGTCCCTACAGGCTAGTTTAGGCGGCCTCGGTTCCTATCAGCTGGTTTCGGCGTGCGCAGGTCCCTACAGGCTAGTTTTAGGCGGCCTCGGTTCCTATCAGCTGGTTTCGGCGTGCGCTGGTCCCTACAGGCTAGTTTAGGCGGCCTCGGTTCCTATCAGCTGGTTTCGGCGTGCGCTGGTCCCTACAGGCTAGTTTAGGCGGCCTCGGTTCCTATCAGCTGGTTTCGGCGTGCGCTGGTCCCTACAGGCTAGTTTAGGCGGCCTCGGTTCCTATCAGCTGGTTTCGGCGTGCGCTGGTCCCTACAGGCTAGTTTAGGCGGCCTCGGTTCCTATCAGCTGGTTTCGGCGTGCGCTGGTCCCTACAGGCTAGTTTAGGCGGCCTCGGTTCCTATCAGCTGGTTTCGGCGTGCGCTGGTCCCTACAGGCTAGTTTAGGCGGCCTCGGTTCCTATCAGCTGGTTTCGGCGTGCGCTGGTCCCTACAGGCTAGTTTTAGGCGGCCTCGTTCCTATCAGCTGGTTTCGGCGTGCGCTGGTCCCTACAGGCTAGTTTAGGCGGCCTCGGTTCCTATCAGCTGGTTTCGGCGTGCGCTGGTCCCTACAGGCTAGTTTAGGCGGCCTCGGTTCCTATCAGCTGGTTTCGGCGTGCGCAGGTCCCTACAGGCTAGTTTAGGCGGCCTCGGTTCCTATCAGCTGGTTTCGGCGTGCGCTGGTCCCTACAGGCTAGTTAGGGGCCTCGGTTCCTATCAGCTGGTTTCGGCGTGCGCAGGTCCCTACAGGCTAGTTTAGGCGGCCTCGGTTCCTATCAGCTGGTTTCGGCGTGCGCAGGTCCCTACAGGCTAGTTTAGGCGGCCTCGGTTCCTATCAGCTGGTTTCGGCGTGCGCTGGTCCCTACAGGCTAGTTTAGGCGGCCTCGGTTCCTATCAGCTGGTTTCGGCGTGCGCGCTGGTCCCTACAGGCTAGTTTAGGCGGCCTCGGTTCCTATCAGCTGGTTTCGGCGTGCGCTGGTCCCTACAGGCTAGTTTAGGCGGCCTCGGTTCCTATCAGCTGGTTTCGGCGTGCGCTGGTCCCTACAGGCTAGTTTAGGCGGCCTCGGTTCCTATCAGCTGGTTTCGGCGTGCGCTGGTCCCTACAGGCTAGTTTTAGGGCCCTCGGTTCCTATCAGCTGGTTTCGGCGTGCGCTGGTCCCTACAGGCTAGTTTAGGCGGCCTCGGTTCCTATCAGCTGGTTTCGGCGTGCGCTGGTCCCTACAGGCTAGTTTAGGCGGCCTCGGTTCCTATCAGCTGGTTTCGGCGTGCGCAGGTCCCTACAGGCTAGTTTAGGCGGCCTCGGTTCCTATCAGCTGGTTTCGGCGTGCGCTGGTCCCTACAGGCTAGTTTAGGCGGCCTCGGTTCCTATCAGCTGGTTTCGGCGTGCGCTGGTCCCTACAGGCTAGTTTAGGCGGCCTCGGTTCCTATCAGCTGGTTTCGGCGTGCGCTGGTCCCTACAGGCTAGTTTTTAGGCGGCCTCGGTTCCTATCAGCTGGTTTCGGCGTGCGCTGGTCCCTACAGCTAGTTTAGGCGGCCTCGGTTCCTATCAGCTGGTTATCAGCTGGTTTCGGCGTGCGCAGGTCCCTACAGGCTAGTTTAGGCGGCCTCGGTTCCTATCAGCTGGTTTCGGCGTGCGCAGGTCCCTACAGGCTAGTTTAGGCGGCCTCGGTTCCTATCAGCTGGTTTCGGCGGCGTGCGCAGGTCCCTACAGGCTAGTTTAGGCGGCCTCGGTTCCTATCAGCTGGTTTCGGCGTGCGCAGGTCCCTACAGGCTAGTTTAGGCGGCCTCGGTTCCTATCAGCTGGTTTCGGCGTGCGCAGGGTCGGTCCTATTTCAGTGCGGTTGGTGGGTGGGAGT
>JADBJO010001402.1:397500-433685 GCA_016801955.1 Conus betulinus | reverse complement strand
AAAAACAACTCAAAAGCGGGTCCGTCCCATGTGCATCTTTGCACAAAATGCCCCAATTTCGTTCCGTTTCGGCCCTTTCCCACCGTCTTCCTCGGGGAATTGGTATATCCTCACTTTGGGGGATACAGCGACAAGATTTCCAGAAGCAATTCCCCTGAAGAAAATTGATACAGTATCTGTCGCTGAGGCACTACTCTCTATTTTTTTTCCAGAGTAGGACTTCACGAGGAAATTTTGTCAGATTGCGGGGACAACAGTTCATTTCAGAACTCATGCAGGAAATATACAGGCTGTCGTCAGTCTCTTCTGTTCCAACCACGCCATACCATCCCCTTGTCCAATGGAATGGTTGAAAGATTCAATGGAACGTTAAAGTCCATGGTGGAGAAAAGTCACAAGGCAGGAATCCCAAGAATGGGATCGTTTCATACCTGCATTGCTATTTTGCATACAGGGAACTGCCGAACGAAACATTGGGGTTTTCACCATTCGAACTGCTTTTCCGACACTCACCACGGGGTCCTTTGGATCTGTTAGTCACACAATGGACGAACAAGACAGACATACCTTGACGACAAGAACCATGACCTGTATAATCGAATAAAAGACGCATGTGAACTTGCCCAACAATTAGCTGACAGGAAAACTGACTTGTATAAGAATTGATAACACTTGACTGGGTCTTTTTCAGATCAACTATATAATTTAAAGATTGGTGGTAAAGACCGAAACAAAGGGAGGGGGGGGGGGGGGGGTCAAAAAAGAAAACAAAAACAATACACAACGTTTCGACTCTTAGAGTCTTTTTTTCAAGTGACATGAAACTGAGGACCCACGACAGCACACGCAAATTTTGCTGTGCTAATGACGTAAAGAACGGGAGAGACGCAGATAAAACAAAAAAGACGTCACAATAAATGTTGAAGTGACCTCAAAACTCACAACACACACACACACACACACAAAGGAAGGGAGGCTGGGTAGACACAGGCTAAGAAAGGTGAGTGAATAGAAATCAGAGGAAATCTGGGTTTGAAGTAGATGGTTGTGTTGGAGGGAGGAGGGGGAGGAGGGGGAAGGGGAGGGAAAAACCTACACACACACACACACACACACATGTGCGCGCTCCCACCCTCCCGGCATCACCCACCCCCACACACCTACCATTATAGAGAGGGGAAGAGAGAGAAGAGAGAGGGGGGGGGAGAGGGGAAAGCACGTTTACAACTCATAAATATATGCATGCCTTAGGGTGTCTAGGCACATATATGATATAAACATGCACAACCGCAAACAATTTTTTTCAACCTCAAAAAAATCTTTTTTGAAAAACAACAAGGGTAGGGTAGTGCTGAAGACCACAAACAAGCTATGTACCCCTATCCCAGCTGCCGGCATGTTGCAAAAAAAAAATAAAAATAAAAAATAAAATAAGAGGACTTCCAACGGCCATTCAGGCAGTCCACATTGTATAGCTACAATGGCGATTCCACCACCTCGGTCCTTGATGTTCAGTCCATGGGGAGTGAGCGTCCCTAGCCAAGAGATCAGAGATGATTCAAGGAATTTACGGTGTATGGCATCTGAGTGGTTTTGGTGAACAGCAGAAACTGACATATGAAACACGTTATGTCCAGGGCTATTGAAATGTTACCTATGGGGGTGTCCTTATTCAGGTTGACAGCCTGGAGGCGTTTCCTGAATCTATTATCCAGGGTACGGTATGTCCTCACCACAATAGAGTTTTGGAACAGAGGCTGCATGAAAGAATGTACACAATGTTGGAAGATCGGCAAGTGAAGGGGGATCTGATGGTAAAACTTTTGCCTGATGGGCCTCTGAAGGTGTTAGTGGTCGTATTTAAAAAGGGGCAGGTTTTTGCATCGGGGTTTGTTGCAGCGGTGGTTTCCTGGTGGAGAGCTGCTCGGTGATCTTTGTAAGTGGCTCGTACTAGATGATCCCTGAGGTTGTGTCACGCAGGTATGCCACTAGTGGAGGTTTGTCGAAGGTGGACTTGAGTTTTTGGGGTCTTTATGCAGGATGTCAAAGTTTTTCACAAGGATGTTTTTAACTGTGAGGTTGTGTGGGTGGTAGGTCAGAGTAAGGACTGGTCGGTCTGACTGATCTGTGTTCTGAGATGGGGTCATGGCCTGAGATCTGGGGGTGCGAAGGGCACGATTGGCGGCATCGATGATGATTGCTTCAGGGTATCCTCGCCTTCTGAAGAAGGAACACAGCCAGTTGACCTGCAGTTTGACTTGTATAAGAACTTTGCTGACAGGAAAGCAAAGGCACGTTCGTTCAGTGTAGGTGACAAGGTGCTTGTCCTACTGACAGATGAGCACAACAAACTTCATGTCATATGGAAAGGTCCTTTTTTGATGTAATTGGAAAACTTTCTGGAGTAAACTACAAAGTGAAAATGGCAAATGCTGAAAAGGTATTCCATGTAAACATGCTAAAAAGGTATGTTGAGCGTACAAATGTTGCCATTAACGAGTCAATTGATGGATATGTCCAGTGTCTGGAACAGATGTGGCTATTACAGAAATCATTGGTTCTGATTTTGTACCTCATGTCACATACAGAGACAGAGCAAAGACTGTGCAAACAACAAATGTTGGGATTGTTAACATCTACCAGTACAGATGATACTGTACCTCTGCCCACTCTTTTCTGTCAAGGGAGAAACTTATCATTATGTCATTTTGTGTGATGATTTATCTTTGATTCAGAAAGAACAATTGGAAGGTATTTTGAAGGACTTTCAGGATATCCTGACTGATACCCCAGGCACAGTGGCAACAATTGAACCCCATACTATTCAGCTGAGTACTGAAAACCCAGTCCGAGTCAAACCATACCCCTCCCATTTGCGAAAAAAACAGGTTGTCGAAAGAGAGATTTAAGTTATGCTCGGGTTTGAAGGTTATAGAACCGTCCTCGTCACCATACAGCTCACCAGTTGTATTGGTGGACAAACCTGATGGCTCGGTGCGGTTTTGCATCGATTGCAGGAAGTTAAACAAAATCACTATGTTTGATGCAGAACCTATCCCAGACATTGAGGAACTTCTTTGTCAACTGTCAGAAGGAAAGTATTTTTGTCAAAATAGACTTAACTAAAGGGTATTGGCAAATCCCGATGACTGAAGCAGACAAGGAAAAAAACAGCTTTTCAGACACCTTTTGGACTGTTTCAATGGACGAAAATGCCATTTAGATTACAAAAATGCCCAGCCAGCTTCTTTTGCCAGAATGATGCGCGCACTAAAATTTTACGAGTATGGAGCAGTAAGTAGCCTTTTTGATGACATTTTGCTTGCTTGGATAACTTGAGAGCTGTTTTTTGTCAACTCCAGAATTTTGGTCTGACAGCTAGACCATCCAAAATTCGTGCTGGATTCCAGACTCTTGAGTTTTTGGGTCATGTCATTTCTGTTGGGAAAATGACACCAGAGGAAACGAAAGTAGAAAAGAACTTGGCCTTGAAGAGACCCACTACCAAGAAACAGATAAGATCACTCCTTGGATTGTTGTCCTATTACAGAAGATATGTACTGCACTTTGCGTCACTGACAGCCCCTTTGACTGACATAACAAAAGGAACAAAAAACAAAAGTATCGTCTGGTCAGATGAGTTCCAGAAAGCGCTGGAATGTGTTCAAAACACCATTAATTCATTCCCAGTACTGCTTTTGCCCTCTCTTTCAGAGGATTTTGTTTTTGAGAACTGATACCAGCTTCAAAGGCATGGGAGCTGTGCCTTTGCCAAAAAAGATGGATTGTTACACCCTGTGCAATATGCAAGTAAAAAGTTCTCTAATACACAAGTCAAATACTCAACAATTGAGAGGGAGTGTCTTGCCATTGTTTGGGCTTCTGAGGAATTTGCCAGATTCCATACTAGAAGACAGTTTCGGTTACAAACCGACTACAGGCCATTGACGTTTTTGCAGTCGTCCAAGACCAAAATAGCAGGCTGTTAAGATGGGCTTTGTTACACACCATGCATAGTCTGTATGTCCTCTTACAAATGGACATATTTTTGCTGATTTGAGTGTTTTGGCAATTGATACAAAGTGTCTGGGTTTGTTAATGTACTAATGTGTGGTGTAATGCACACTCACTCTGGTAATATGTTGCATTATACGAAAACGGAACCAACATAGATGAAACAATGGGCATAATTAATATAGTTTTTTCATTTTGTTTTACACACACACACCTGCACACACACTCTCGCTTCCCCCCCCCCCCCCCCCCCCCCCCCCCACCCTTCCCTCCCCACCCTCTCTCTCAAATATGCTAAAATGGTAATTATCTGTTAAATAGGCGACACGATACCAAAGCAAAAACTATGCGTAAGCAACCAAATCTGTATATACACACAGGCCTGCAAGGATATCGTTTGGTCCCTATTGCTGGTTGGGAAGAAAAGAAGAAGAAAAAAAAAGGAAAAAAAAAAACCTAGTCGTTGTGGAAATTGTTTTTTTTTTTTTTTCGCTTTTTGTTTTTTGGCAGATGAAGAGGACAGTGTGAAGCACCAAAAAATGAGAGGTGGATTTTGGCCTTAGGGAAGGAAAAAAAAAAAAAATCACCACCTTAGGTGCTCCATTGCTCCGAGAACTGATGCCACACAAAAAAAAAAAGAAAAAGAAAAAAAAAAAGAAAAAAAAGATGGGCTTTGTCATCGCAGGAGTTCGTTTGACATTGAGCCATTACCTGGAACTCAGAATGTCATGGCAGATTTTCTGTCCCGTGCATGAGCGCACAGTATTCTTCGTGCAGCTGTAAGTGCATAAAAAGGAAAGACTGCTTCTGCTGTTGTTTTTTTTCATTGTGGAAAGACTTTCTTCACGTTTTGGCAGTTTTATGTGTGCTACTGTCAATCTGAATTAATAAGTACTTCTGACTGATCTTTTTTCCAAAAGTGCATATGCATTGGCATTGGTGGCTCATAGTAGGATGCTACATTGTGAATGTGTGCAGAATACTTCATTTGATGTATTACAAGTGTTCTTTTTTTTCGCGTCGGTCCATCGTGAAGAATGAAAAAAAAGTTTAACTTTTGAGTGGACTGCAATATTGTATATTCTTGCTTGAAGAAAGACTTTTCACATGGCAAATTTTTCTCATCAAGTGAATCATGAGGAAATTCTCATTTTGTGAGGATTTTGTGACATATGTTTTTATGTGAGAACAGGCAAGAAAAAAACTGTTTACATTTTGGTATATATAAACATAATTTGCGTTTGGAATGATCAGTATCATTATATGTTCTTCGTGTCTGTGTGACTTGTGATTGTGGTGATGGAGTATGAATTTTTTTTAACTTATTTTGCATTTTTTTTTAACTAAGATTTGGAACGTGATTTTGGATCTTTATGGTGGTTCATAAAGGTTAGTTCTAAGCATGATGGAAACTCTTGTATGATGAAAAATTGGTGATTGATGGCTGAAGTTGTGTATATTAACTAGATATGTAGTGTATTTCAAAAAAAAAAAATCTTGGTGAAATATTTTTTCACCCCTTGATAGGGGTGTCATGTGACGTAGCCTCATATGGTGTCATGGACGTTCCGTCGCGTACGCCCTTATTTGATATAAAGCATTTCCCCAGGTAGGGAAAAGGAAAGGTAAAAGAAAGGACAATTTACGTGGCCTGACCAGTGTGATCGGTGTCGCTGGCGGCTATGAAAATCGCTCATTAAAATAGACGTAGGGTGATTATTGGTTACATCACTCAGGAAAATGGACGGACGTTGTCCATTGGTCAAATAACCAAGGGCTGGTAATGCGTAGGGTTAGATGAGTACTCACTGAATATGTACTCAGGAAGAGCGCAGGAAGGAAAAGTAAAAGTATGGGAAGGAGATGGCTTGGGGACACTGACCAGACAGGTTTGTTTGGAACTGCAGAACGAAATTCACCTGTAATCTACCATTACCAGGTGAGGTATAGACAGATAGGGAGAGAAGGAGAGAGAATTAAGAAAAGGAAAAAAAAGGAAAACGAATTTATCATTATTCAGATTTTGAAATAGATTACTTACACGGACTTCATTCGTGTTTCAGCCCTTCCCAGTGCTATGGCAGCACCAGTAATGGAATAGGCGACTGTGGCAGTCGCACAACAGTTATTTGGGCTCGAGTGCTGTGGTAGCACTAGCACTGAAGGCAAGGGAAAACTTCTGCGTAGCTGAGGCAGCACCTAATTGGCTCCAGAGTTGAAGGACTTAGTAGAAGAGGACAACGACTGCGGCAGTTGTGAGAAAACTTTGAAAGCGTCTGTCATGTTCACCCACTATGATTTTTTTTTTATTGTCCCCCCTGTGTCGAACTCAGATATTGTTCCTGTATTTTAGGCCATCTTTGATTCCTCTTTGGAAAGTGTATAAACTGTTTCTCCATTGAGGAGGAGAAACCAGTAAAAGATGTACTTGTAAATTACTATGTATAATGAATGAAATTGGTCCTAACTAGTGGATCTGTGGAATGTTTGTACCTCCACTGGAGAGGAGGAACAGAAGATAATTCTTAGAAAACAAAGCTGTTGTATATGCTGAAAAAGTTGATTATCGTTTAGTAAATTATTCCCAGAGAGGAAGGGGGGAAGAAGACTTATTGTAGTGCGCCTTCTGGTTGTTTGGAGCGACTGTGTGTGCACGGAGTGAATGCTGAGCTGAGTGCGTGCATGCATTTGTGCTCAGTGTGACATGGAACTTTAAGTTATTAACTGGTTATCTTCGCCTGGGATTTAGGTTTACCACTTTGGAAAGTTTTTTTTTTTTTTTTATGATGAACTCCGAGCGAATTCTTTTTTTTTTTTTAAAGAAGTTTTAATTTTTTTTTATGAAGGTTTTAGCTTATTCACCTGCAGATAATGAGGGGGTGGGGGGGATGACACAATACAAAAAAACGCGATCAAATTCAAGCACGTTAGGTCGTTATAAAGCCACATCAAGGAATTACAATAATTTCATGATCAGTCTGCTGAAGCACAATGACAATCGTTTTGCAGTCACTGGTCTATATAAGTTTGATGTACCATGTTCAAATAATGATAATAAACTTTACACTTTATAATACATGAATACCAAGCTTTCCGCACAATTTCAAATGATGACTGTACATTGATTAAGTCATATTTTAACAAGATTTCCTTTTCGGCCACACTGATGTCAGAACAGTAGTAATAAGGAAGTTCGTGATAGTTAGGTTGCTTCTAAACGAAGATTTCCATTGCAACCAGCACTCGTATCACATGTCTTTTTTTTTTATGCTGAAGTTTTTCTTTAAACTGTAATAAAAAAAAAAAGGGTATATACAATTCCCATATTTTTTCAAATCGTGTCAGGCAATTAATTTTTTCTATATATTCGTCAAGTCGTTTCCTAAATACACTACACATTGGAACACATTTGTTATATTTACATTGATAAATAAATAAACCATTTCGCAAACAGAATTATTCTTTCAAATGCTTCACCATTTTCAATCTGTTTATCAGTACCTAAACTTACAAAAATTTTCGGTCAAATTTAACGTCATTTTGCATTTTTCATTAATTTCTTTAATTAGTTAAGTCCAGAATGATTTGATCATATTGCATCCCCAAAATAAGTGTCCTTTTCTGTATGGCAAAATGTACAAGAGTTATCGCCAACCACACCCATTTCTTTCAATATAATATTTGTACCAAGAATTCAATGTACAATCCTCATTTGAAACCATTTCAGTTTCACTTCTGAAATGTTGTGTATCTTTTTGAAAACATTTTGCCAAACTATTTCACCTTCCAATGTATTACTCCATTTTTTTTACAACAGTAAGGAACTGGGCTTTTGTCTATTAATATGCGGTAAAAAAAAAAAAAAAAAAAAAAAAAAAAAAGTTCATACCTTAACAAATCGATAAAATCGTTTTTAGAGAGCGCATGGAAAGTCAGACTTGCTATTATTGTCTAAACTGATATTATGTTTAATATAATATATTGTCGAATACATGATTGATAATCATCGTATGTCAGAAAGTCAATGCTGGCCTGGAAACGACGGTTGAATTCTGCTAAAGACAAAAATCTGCAATGCAATGAACGCCATTTTCTGTCCAGCTCGTTGATTAAATAACTTCGTTTCCACGTTTAAAGCGTTCATTGTACAGGAATGGTTCGACTAGTAAGTCTGAACTCGTTTTAGGTTGTACTTTCTTCCAGAACAGCCCATATGCACTGAAAACATGTTTCCAAAATAGGTTATCCGGTTTGTTTGGGTTTTTTTTAGATTAGCACACAATGGTCCGTACATATCCAGTTTATTTAATAATGGATATACCTGGTACAAATGCTTTTCCAGTTATGCTTAAAATAATACAATTTTCGTATCCATGTAATCTTAGCAGACATTAGATATGTTTTAACTTCAGGTACATTCAAAACACCATTTTTTACGCTTTCAACTGTTGTCTTCCTGTTAATTTTGTCTTGTTTTCCATTCCACACACATTTGAAACACGCTTTCTGGTGATCTGTCATGAAATCATTGGGTGGATTAGGCAACAGAATCCACAGGTGTATCAGTTTTGGGAAGGATCAAAGATTTCAGACAGCCACCCTTCCCAGCGGAGTATATTTCTCTTGGACCAAATTTTAAGCAATGCCACCACTTCTTCAAATTTATCGTCATAATTAATTGCCTGGCAATGCTTTAGATCGCTGTTTAACCAAATTCCCAGTATCTTAAATCTGTCTGGGTTCCAGTTTATTTTCAGATGTGGTAAATACCTTTCAGTTGATTTTCTCATGGATCCTAGCCATATTGCTTGAGTTTAATCTACATTGATGTGTAATCCAGAGTACTGCCCAAACATTTCTACAGTTTGCGTACTTTATTCAAAGATTTTCTGTCTCCTGTGTTAATTTACTGAGTGTCATCAGCGAACTGAGACATTTTATGGTCTGTTTTATTAATAAAAATTCCCTTTATAACTTGTTTTCACGAATCATTATTGCCATTATCTCAGCACGTGAAATAAATAAATAAGGAGAGATGGGGTCCCCTTCTCTACATCCGCGTTGGACAGTCAACCATTCCGTTACCTGTCCATTGACTATAACAGTCGATGTTGTGTTTTGTAAATGTGTTTGGATCCACCTTAAACCGTTCTCAGAAAAACCCAAAAGCTCTAAGAACTTTATACATAAATTTCCCAATTTAAAAAATCAAATGCCTTCTCAAAATCTAAACAAGTGAACATCCCCGGTAAGGATTTAGCATTCAAATAGTGAATTAAATCATAAATAAGCCTTACATTATCACCAATATAACGGTTTGTCATAAACCCTGTTTGATCCTCGTGAATGATTGAAGGTAATACGGCTTTAATTCTATTGGCGATACAGGATGAACCAATGTTATATATAACATTAAGTAAGGAAATGGGTTTCCAGTTGTTTTTTTTTTTATATATTGTTTAGGTTTATCGTCCTTTGATATGCAGACTGTTATTCCTTCTTTCTTTCTGGGTATGTAAAAGTTCACCATCTTTCAAAAATATCATTGAGTGCTCTCACAATAAAAGGGCCAAGGTCTTTCCAAAAGAATTTAAAGAATTCAGCATTGAATCCATCTGTCCCTCGACTTTTATGATTTGCCATATTTTTCAAAAGCAAATGCTGCCTCATCAAGTGTAATGTCACCTTCCAGTGATTGTGCTTCATCTGGTGTTAATTTAGGCACATTATTAATAAATTCTCAATTTGACATTCTTTCACTTTTCTTTCAGAATAAAGTGTTTGAAAAAAGAATGCATTCCCTTCGTATATCACACTGGTCATGCAACACATTCCCATCTTCATCCACACGATTAGTCATTGTTTTGCTCACATAATTCCTTATCTCTAGTGAACAAAATACGGTGTGATCTTTTCCCCTTCTGCAATCCATCTGACCCTAGATCTTATCATTACTCCTTCCATTATCGTTTTACGCAATGCTTCAAGTTCATCATTCTTATGCTTTAATAATTTTAAATCTTCATCAGCTTTACGTTAAATTTTCTCAAGACGTTGCATGTCTTTAATGCAAGTATCTTCCCATTGTTGATCAATTTTCTTTTTCATGGTAGCGAAGGCAATGGTTTTGGCACGGATTTTCATCAGCAGAAAGTCCAGAAAAATGTTGTCCGAGACGGTAAACTGAATATCAAATATTGAATTATTTTCTAACATATTTTTGTTCGTGGCTGCAACGGCATACTCTCTTATGACAGAATGACTGAGTTCCTTAATTTCCTTGACATATTGACTATCCCTTAAATGTGAAGTGTTAAACTTCCAAAACGCATTTCGTTTTTCAGATTTACCAAACTTGAGTTGCAAATAAACCATTGAATGGTCTGTCCTGTAACCCGGGTGAATGTCTACTTTATCTGCATACCAGATTAGGTAGTCTGATTAAAAAAAATCAATTTTACTCTGCTTAGGTGGAGTGGGTTTTCTCCAACAGTAACGCTTAGCGTTAGGGTTTTCGTCTCGCCAAATATCTGTCAATTCCAACTCTGACAGCATTGCTTCTACTTGTTCCTTCGCTTTAGGATTATTCATTTGCTTGAAATTATAATAATTTTATGCTTGGATCCAGAATCAAATTCCAGTTGCCAACCGCAATTACATTTTTGTTATTGTATTTTTTTTTCATTAGAAGTGTTAAATGTTTATAGAAGTTGGGATCATCCTTACTGGGACCGTGTACATTTACCAGAGTGATTTTGTGTTCATAGTTCTGAAACATACGATAACATAATTACCATTGTCGCCTTTTTACGACTTCATGGATCGTGAATTCAAAGTTGTTATTAAACATGACCGCTACACCTCTGGAGTTTTGATTTATATGAGGCAAAATAGTACCTATACCCCCATTCCGAATAAACATATTTTTCCAATTTAGGTTCTAAGTGGGTATCTTATAAGCAATATATCGAGAACTGTTTCTGCCTCAAAAAATGAAAAACACCCCTTCTCTTCTGTGTATCTCCCAATCCTTAATATATATATATATATATATATATATATATATATATATATATATATATATATATATATATATATATACTACTTAATTGTTCAGCATTATATTGTTTGATCAATGAGTGGGTGATTGCATCTCTTACGAGATCCTGCTGACAATGCTTGGGTTATTGAACAGCAAAGCTGACCACTCACACTGTTCCGTATCTTTTGATCTCCCTTGCATTCTTAAATGGATCCTCAAGCATAGGCTCAAAGATTGTCCCTTACATTTTATACTGTTTGCGTAATGTTTTTAGTTTTCAGCAACTTTTTTCCTCTCCACACTTTCGTTTTGTTTAATTCTACTACCTTTCGCTGGCTGCTTTGGGGGTGCTGTTGCATTCTTTTTCGAATCCTTGGCGGTCGGAACACCACAGAATTATGGACTGTGGTGTGTCTCTGTCTGGCGCCAAGAGCACAGACACAATCAGCCGTGTTTCCCTGATGAGTCTGATCCAGCGGACGAAAGGCCTTGGAGCAGGCGACACATATAGATCTGTCTTCAAGAGGGATTGCGATGGAGCAGGCGACACATATAGATCTGTCTTCGAGAGGGATTGCGATAGTTTCCTCACGCAGCTAGTGAAAGGGTTTTCAAATTTATGATAGACATTTTCCCATTTATTTTATTTTCATTTTTTTTTCCCTCTCAATTTCAAATCTTTGCCAAGTCATTACTATATTTGATGGAAGAATTGTTAACCTGCAATTGTTTTTTACCCCACTACTTAATTGTTCAGCATTATATATATATATATCCCAATCCTTGACAGTTTTGTGAAACTATTTTAACTGTGTCCAACATTGGCTTGTAACAGAGTTACCTTTGTGCTGACATGAACACTGTATATACTACAAATAAACCAGGTACTGTACAATGACAAAAAACACACGCCAGGCTTCCATCCAAGACGCTTGGCCTCCGTCCCCCCTCATCAGCTCAACACAAAAGAAAAAGAATCCCAAAAAGTGCGTACATAAATACAAATGTAAAACGACATAGTACATTATGAAAAAGTACCCCCCCCCCCCCCCCCCCCCCCCCCAATCGTATTTAAGTTGACAACCCTCCCTGGGCAGATATCAGCCATGTAAGTACATTAAAGACAAGGAAGGAAAAAAGAATGTTCGTAAGTACAAATCACTTGCTCATTCGTGTGTAGGCTGTCTTATAATTACATGCTATCAATTCGCTGTTTGATCCACATGCAAGAATGGTATGTATCAACACTTGGTTAGGTTGAAATGAATGAATAGGAATAAAGGCAATATCCACATTTATCCCCACAGGCCCTTCCGCGTGAACCACAAAAAAGCAAGTCATTCCAAACCACGTACAATTTACTAATAGTATGACACATTAAGGAAATAGACTCCTCACATCCACAAGGATGAGCCCGCGGAGACAAACGCAGACACTGCTGAGATATCTCTAGAAAAGCAATCCATATGTACCCTTTTTTTATCAATTATGGACAAAGATAGAAAAACGGCCAAAAAAAGCGCTCTTGGTAGATAGCTGGGTAGCAGGCAGACAGGTGCTGGGAATGGAGAGGGGGTGGAGAAAAAGGAGAGGGAAGGAGGGAAGGACCGGGAGATGTGGGTGTGGATGGGCCGGGTGCTGAGTATGGAAAGGATTGGAAAAGAACACGTGAACAGTGGGCAGGGAGGAATAGGTAGAAAAGAGAAAGAAAGAAAGAATAAAAAAAAGACTCCGAGAGAAAAAAGCATATTAAAAGGTATGAATTTAAAGGCAGTCATTCAAATAGCATTAAAGAGAACGATGGCGAGAAAATGAGATTACACCGAGCGAAATCTTTTGAGGAATGTAGTTTTAGGTCTTGATTTTGTACAAGGTCAAAGGTGTGTTTCTTCTTGTTCATTTTGCTGCTTTTGATTGTGCTGTTACAGGCTTCGAATCAGTGATGCAGGGTTGTTAGTCCTGCCCAAGACGATTGCTCAATCAAACTGAACAAATGATAGCAATAAACACTGTCTTCATGGAAAGCAGTCTCGTATGCTCTGTGCTTTCCCATCATCTTCAGTATGATATACTGTACCAGTGCTAACATGAGCGATGGATTCAAGGCAACAAGCCGTAATACAGAGATGGAAGAAACCCAAGGTCATGTAAAGCCTGTTACTGGTAAGAGGACTAGTATTGATGCTTTAAAGCAGACTATTCCCCGTAGTACTCAAACACAGAGCACGTCCATGAGAATCTCTGGTATGAATTCGTGTTTGGAAAATCCAGCGGTAACGGAATTATCCGTCGAAGTTCCACTGGTCGTTTCTACGCTTAAAGTCTAGGCGGAGTCAATACATGGAACTGTCAATTTGTACTCCATGTACAATCTTATCGAATTGTGCGTTTTCACGTGAACAAATGCGAAGGTTACGTTCAGCTCAAATTCACGGAATACTTCAGCGTCATCAAGAAAAATCATTTTTCATTAGCGTGCCCGAGGTTTGGAGTCGTCTACAGTATGACCGACTCGTTCATGGTCAGTGTCACTAAGATGGCGGCCACACCCACCTCGAATGCCGTGCGCCAGCTGGTGTGATCATGTTGTACATTATATGAATGTGTCGGTCAACCTGTCGTTTTCTGCTGTAAACCGGTCTGAGAGGTGTGGCATTTGGAACTGCAACGCATTGATCTCTCTCGTCTTCTGGTGAGTTCTTTCTTCCTTTCATTTTTTTTTCTTCTTCCTTTCTCTTCTTTCTTTCTTTCCTTCTTTCTTCTTTTCTCTCTTTCTTTCCTTCTTTCTTATTTTCGTTTCTGTCTTTTCTCTTCTCTCTTTCTTTTCTCTCTTTCTTTCTTTCTTTCTTTCTTTCTTTATTTGAATAGTAAAAACCACTAGCACTCAAGAAGCACATTGCAAGTCTACAGTACATTTGTAAAATCTTTCTCGAGCATAAAACCACATGCTTTCTTTCTTTTTTGTTTCTTCTTTTTTTTCTTATGTTTTTCAGATTGACGACCGTAAAACACACACACACACACACACACACACACACACACACACACACACACACACACAAACGCATGCATGCACGCACACACGCACGCACGCACACACACACACACTCACTCACACACACACACACACACACACACACACACACACACACACACACACACACACACAATTCCTACAGTGTGGATTTAATGAATGGATTTTGCTTTCAACTGCCCGTGAGTCTGTCTTTAGAAGCATTCTTTCTGTGTGTCCGTCTGTCCGTGTGTGTGTGTGTGTGTGTGTGTGTGTGTGTGTGTGTGTGTGTGTGTGCTCTCACTCTCTCTCTCTCTCTCTCTCTCTCTCTCTCTCTCTCTCTCTCTCTCTCTGTGTCTCTGATGGATTTCTGTCTAATAAACATCCTTGTAGTAAGTTAATATTCTGAAAACAGGCATGTATTAGTAACTCTCTCTCTCTCTCTCTCTCTCTCTCTCTCTCTCTCTCTCTCTCTCTCTCTCTCTCTTGTGCGTTCTGCTGTCACTGATGCTTAAGTCAGGTGCCTGCTGGAACGTATCTCCCTTTCACATTCTTTCAGCTTACTTGTTGCTTGAGTAATCTGTCCAGCTGTAAACCCTGCGCACTGTGGCCTCGTAGCTCAGCAGCTGTGATGTAGCGTATATGGACTTGCCTGCACGCAATGACACCTCCTTGATGAAACTGAAACTGAAACAAAAATTAATTCGTTCGTTGGTTTATTCGTTCATTTCTCCCTGTCTCAATTTCTGTTTCTCAGATATGACTATTCTAAGTATGAGTCATTATTTCTGTAATGAAAAGAATATACTAAGCATCTACCATGAAGCTGTGCATTCTAGCTTTCAAACAGTGAGAACCCCTTTTTACGTTTGTAATTTCAGAAACATTTTCAATATTCTTTTTAGTAATTATGCTGAATTCGTTTTCCTATCCAGTAATGATGGCAAGAAGTGGTTACAATCATCGGAAACATTCTAAGTCATGATCTCTAAAATGAGCGGAAAGTGTTCGGTGCACATCACTCAGTTTCACTGAAAACAAAATATGTCGTGACTATGACGGCGACTGTTCTCTTGGCAGTAATCTTCGGGTATCAAAATGTGACTGAATGTTGAATTTACTGTGGGTTTGTATATAATGACCCGTGTTGAAATGACTGAGGGTGGTGGTTGGCAGGCTACATACAGACCCCTGGACTGGATGGATCTATCCCCTGCCATAATTGGAGAGTCATACAGAGCTGTGTCACTCTGACCAGACGCTTCATCACGTCATCTTCCTCACCACTCTCAGCTGGGACGCCAGATCGACGTATTTCATCACCACCTACTTTGGTCACTGTGTTCCAGGAACGACGCTCTGAAATATCCCAGAGACCACACTTCTCCTTTCTTTCTGTTCCCTGATGATTTTGGAAGAGAGAAAGCAAAGAACCTCACCTGTCTTTAGCCTTTGTGACCCGAGCTTCAAAGCTTTATGTGTATAGAATTTAGACTTTTCTTCTCTATCCACAACGAAACTTGAAACCTCGTCGAGTGCCAGGACTGGATGCGTGGAACTGTTCAGTATTGGTGTGGCCTGACCTGTTTCGTCACTTTATTTGTGATTTGATTCCTCAGTGTGCAGAACATGAAGATGAGGACGTTTGTCCCTATACTTCCACTAAATGCGGACCAAAGAAGGTAAAACCAAACAAACGTTTTGCATGTGCCACAGTTTAAAATTACAGTTTAATGTCATCTGAAACTCACTTACGGCAATAGTTAACATTTGATGTTTCAAAGGAATTGTACAAATCCAAGTCAGTGAAATATCAAGAAAAAGAGACTGAAACAAAGCAAAATCCACCCACCTGCCCCCAGCCCTCTCTCAATCTTAACCATATCTCCCCCTGCTGCCCCAACCCCACCCCCAATCCCAGCAAAAAGACAAAGCTAAACAGGCAAAGGTATATGACAGCAGATACAATCAAAATAATGACTTTGATCAACTTCACTATGTCAAATGAAAGCAGACGGAAGGAGGCCCACACCTACAGGACTGAGAAGTTTGACAGTTTAGCTGGCAGCTTGAGGGAATTTGTCCTCCCATCCCAAATCTCGCCGTACAGGTTGGTGAAAGAGGGCTATGAGCTAATCATCCAATGATCTCAAGTAACAGTTCCGAATTGCTGGTCAACAGAAAATCAGAACCTTGAACTCTCCTTCTCTATGAAATTCGGCACTTTCGTCTCTAACGTTAAAATGAAATGTTTTCAGACTGTGACGAGAGTTGGGGGTGGGCAGGTGTGATCTTCTAGCTGGAAACTCGGAATGTTTTCTCTCTATTAGTTACATTAAAATTTCACCTGCACTCTCTATCTCTTATTAGTGATGGAAGAAGCAACTTTCGAAAGAAATTTTTATTTTTCTTGGGACGGAGTGCCTCATGGATAATTCTCCTTAGGCTTGTGCACTTACAAGTGCTTGTATCTCCAGTGACAGAATCAGAGATGAGTTCAAACTTTAATAATGTGTGAAGAACAAAAAACTACTGCAAATTAAGTGTACTTTCACACATCAACTTTCCTTAGGTATACAAGGGTAAAATATAAAAATCAATTTCAGTCAAACCCTACTTTGGTTGGGCTGACTTTCCCCCCTGTTATATCATCATTAAGAGAGGGGAAGTGCTGCATGAGTTGAGCGGAGTCCACTTGGAATACGAACTTATCTGATGTTGGAGAGGAATGTGGATCTCTCTCAGTTGCTGGCGACTGGTCCACCTTCTCTTTAAACAAGTTTATCTGTTTGGTCTTGGTTCTATGCTGGGCCAATAGCAGGAAGATCAGGGACAGGGATGGCAACCCAGGATCTATTCACAAGACAGAACCTGGTTTGCAGTTACGTAGCTGAGGGCACAGCTTGTCAAGTTTTCGCACTTGCCCTCTGACTTTCAGTAAATGTGTGAGATCTCAGCTGACAAAGGATTACACTAGCATAAATTTGTCTGCCATAATTATCAGCCTTCACTTTAGTTGTCCACTCAGTTTTTGAATGGATTTTAACAAGTGGTAGGAGACACTGATAAAATTATATACAATTGAAGGTAACCAACTCTTCAATGTTTCGAATAATAAATTAAGTTGAAATAACTTGGAATACACTTAGCCCAAGTACACATGTTCATTACACTTAGAGTCACCCACTAAAAAGCCTTAAAACAATCAACGTTCATAAACCAGTTGAACAGTTTCACCCAGTGCAAGCACACTGTTGACTTGTCAGAAGATGGCATTCAGTGGTTATCTTAACAGATAGTATTGACACTGGCAAAAAGTCATATTGTTAAGAGAAAATCACCTAGCTGAAGAAATTTTCTGTCTGAAGTGTATTAGAACGTCATTGCAACGCAGTCAGGAAGTGTGCCCAAGTTCCTGGTCGTTTTATTTGTCTTTATTTGTGGAAAGGGTATATCAACAGAAAACATAGTTCACTTATGCAAGCTTTTGAAAAGAGAAGATTTTAATATCTTGTTTATTTCTCTTGTGCCTTGGCCCACCTTGTCATGGAAACTGTGCAGCTTGCGTGCATTTTACACAGTGAATAAATAACACAAGGCAGTTGATCTATCACCTGCAGGATGGTCAGTTGAATCAGAGGGGAGACTGGTCATACTTGGAGGCATTGGCGAGCACGCATGCCTCCATATTCACACGGGAGGCGTCAGCGACAAATGTAAAATAAATGCCATGACTGACGTATGATAGGGTTACCTCAGGTGAGATATGGTGAAAAGAAAAGCAGCACGTCTCTGTGAAAACGCCCAAAGTGAAGCGATTGTACTTAAGGCTTCTTTGCCAATTATTCCACCTGTTTGAACGGATCACATGTCGGCAGCAACATTCATGTCGTATGCTTTCGGCGGCGACTGGTTGTTTTCATTTCCAACGGACGCTAAAAAACTTCACTTGTAGCTCGGAGATAATTCCAGTCACTCTGAATAGTGGTGTTGTTACTGTGAAAACTGAGACAAAAAGGGGTTGAAAAATATGGGGAAGAAGGAGTAGAAAAGGACGGGGAAAGTGGGAGAAGAACGGTTGATCGAGCAAGGGAGAGTGAGAGAGGGAAGCAGAGGAATTGGCCTTTCTGAAACCCCTATGCTTCTTCGCACAGACGCATGCACATACACACAGCCATGCTTGTGTGCACGCACACTTTATTCGTTTTCCTATTGTACTTTTGTTCTCTTCTTTGGCAGGTAGATGCTGGAGGAAGTGCTGCTACGTCTTTAACTATCGCAAAACTAATGGAGTGTCCCAAAGGATGCCACAAAAGAATGCCAGAAAAATGGACCCTCTCTGGCCAGTTTAGAGAGCGTGCAGGAAACGCAGGCCTTCATGCACGTCCTGAGTTACAGCACTGATGGATTCTTCTGGATCGGTTTGACACACCAAGAGCTTGGAATAGACAATGCGTACAATGCATACCTGAGGACTAGGTACAGAGCCATTTGATTCATCTTGATGTTGGTCATATCTGAAATTTTACGTTAATATCCAAATATCTGATTTACACAAAACAGAGCAAGTTCACGGACAAAACAAAATCATTGATGGTTTTATACGGAGTGAGATGCGGTTGGTTTTTTGTGTCTTGCTGAGAAGATTCGTTTCTATCAGAGACAGTTTTTTTTTACAAAATATAAATTCAACATACGATACAATACATAAATATGAAGAAGTGCATTAAAAGTATTGATGTACAAGGTGTTATCTTCATAAAAAAACATTTAGGATGTACGTGTACGTAACATTTACTGATTTGAGGAAAGCTTTCAATACTATTTCAAGAAAGTTCCTGTGTCCTGACGTGATTCTTAATAGAATTAAACGCAAAAGTTTACAAGTAAAGTGGAAATATATACAAAACTGCTGAAGCTAGAGGCGGTTATCTTACATAGCTTTCGGGTGCACCAGTTATACGAAGGGTGTGAAAAAGGCGATGTTCGTAGTTCCCTTCTGTTTTCATAGTTTATAAACCAAACAGCTCTTGAAATCATTCATGATTATAAATAATGGTGCCAGCGTAAATGTAAATATTTTGAACTCTTTCTACTTTTAGTTTGCAAAGTAATTTTATCGTCAGAAACTGAGTTTAGCCTGAAGGCGCTATTGGACAGTATTGATGGAGCTGAACGCAGGTTATAACTGACCGTTAATAGCCATGAACTTCCTGACAACATTTCATTTCAAAGTTATGAAACCGTTCTAAGTAACCTGCTCCGTGTTGAGCACTAAGGTGGACTTGCATTTCTGACTCGTTTACAGACTGTATAAGGATTTTCTTTTTCAAACTTAACCACACGTTTTTTCGTCGATGCTCAATTTCATTGCTTTTGGATACCAAAACACCATAGGAAATTGTTAAACAAGGCATCGTGGTAACGTAAATTCCGGTATATATGCACGTGTTGACAACAGCCACTCAACCACTTTATCACAGCGTCTTTGGCGCAGATAATTATTGCCCTTCCTAAAATACTATAATGCTGAGCTTGGCCATACCATTTGAAAGTTTCGAGTCCATTATTATTCAGTATAAACTATTGAATTGAGTCTGAAGGCCCAAATTGTATCAGGAAAAAGTATATCCTCAGCGAAAATGGAATGAATAATTCAATAAAGCATCGAGAAAAATTCAACTCACGTCAACGTTTTGAGTACTCTCGACGCAAATTGATTTTTTATACAGAAAATCGACTGCGAACATCACCTTGCAAAACGCTTTCAGCCCAGTTTATGCAGTATGAGCGTAAAGTATACTATTTGCCTTAGTCTTTTATATTTTCTTAAGACACATTGATAACACACAATGTGACTTAATAGCATAACCATGTAACTCTCTAGTGTCTCTCTCTCTCTCTCTCTCTCTCTCTCTCTCTCTCTCTCTCTCTCTCCCTTTCTTTTCTTCTCTCTCTCCCCTCTCTCTCGCTCCCTCTCTCTCTCTCACTCCTCCCTCTCCTCTCTCTCTCTCCTCTCCCTCCCTCTCTCTCTCTCTCTCTCTCTCTCTCTCTCTCTCTCTCTCTCTCTCTCTCTCTCTCTCACTCCGTCTCTTTGTTGTCAAAGGTTGAAAAAAAAAAAATAGAGAAAACATGTTGGAGCCTAAATATTATCAAGAACCTTGTTTATTTAACTAAGCTTACTCGTGCCATGCACTAAACCTGATGTTATACGAAATTTATATGTTTTTGTATAAGGTTTTTAGGTACAGAGAAATAGCTACTCATAGTTGTTGTGCATGATTTACCTGCCGTAGCCGTAGCCTTTTGTATTGCATGATGAAGCGTTGTACCTGTACGTTTACCCCTTCATAAGGAGCTAAGGCCTATATGAATAAACATTCATTCATTCATTCATTCTCTTCTCTCTCTCTCTCTCTCTCTCTCTCTCTCTCTTACACACACACACACACACACACACACACACACACACACACACACACACACACAACGCGCACGCGCGCGCGCGCACACACACACGCGCGCATGCGCGCGCGCACACACACACACACACACACACACACACACACACACACACACACACACACACACACACACACACACACACACACACACACACACACACTCACACACACACACACACATGCACACACTTTTAACAAAGAATCTTGTTATTGCATTATCACATACTCACTGTCACGACGAAGATAGACATTAAAACACAATCTCTCTTCTCTCTCTCTCTCTCTCTCTCTCTCTCTCTCTCTCTCTCTCCCCCCCCCCCCCCCCCCCCCCCCCCCCCCCCCGACATATATTCTTTCTCACCCCTGAAACTGCGATGTTTTCGTGTATGTGTGTCCTATCCGTCAACAAGGTGCCTCTATGCATCACTTGTTGTCCGGCGTCCACCACAGAGAGGGTGGACAGGCGGGACACCATAACGAATGGATACTTTACTTGGACAATGTTTGTTGTTGTTGTTGTTGTTGTTGTTGTTGTTGTTGTTGAGTTGCGAACGAGACAGCGATCAACGCATATGGGAAGTAGATGTGTTACTAACTAACGTGCCAGATGTGGAGTATGACTACTGCGACACGATGGGAAAGACGAAATACGATGCAGACTAGAATCAGGGCTGTTTTGGTACTGCCTTGCTTGATCTGACTGTTGGGGTAACAGAATGAAAGAGAGACACCCAAGACTGTTGGTATGCATGGGCACTGTCTGAAAGCACTCATTTGAGTTGTCAGCAAGGTTCGTCCCCCTCCCTACTGTGGTCCAAGAGATTCACCCCTCCCTACTGTGGTCCAAGAGATTCACCCCTCCCTACTGTGGTCCAAGAGGTTCACCCCTCCCTACTGTAGTCCAAGAGGTTCACCCCTCCCTACTGTGGTCCAAGAAATTCATCCCTCCCTACTGTGGTCCAAGAGATTCATCCCTCCCTACTGTGGTCCAAGAGGTTCACCCCTCCCTACTGTAGTCCAAGAGGTTCACCCCTCCCTACTGTAGTCCAAGAGATTCACCCCTCCCTACTGTGGTCCAAGAGATTCATCCCTCCCTACTACTGTGGTCCAAGAGATTCACCCCTCCCTACTGTAGTCCAACAGATTCATCCCTCCCTACTGTGGTTCAAGAGGTTCACCCCTCCCTACTGTGGTCCAAGAGATTCACCCTTCCTACTGTGGTCCAAGAGGCTCACCCCTCTCTACTGTGTCCAAGAGGTTCACCCCTCCCACTGTGGTCCAAGAGGTTCATCCCTCCCTACTGTGGTCCAAGAGGTTCATCCCTCACTACTGTGGTCCAAGAGGTTCACCCCTCCCTACTGTGGTCCAAGAGGTTCACCCCTCCCTACTGTGGTCCAAGAGGTTCACCCCTTCCTACTATGTCCAAGAGGTTCACCCCTCCCTACTGTAGTCCAAGAGGTTTACCCCTCTCTACTGTGGTCCAAGAGGTTCACCCCACACTACTGTGGTCCAAGAGGTTCACCCCTCCCTACTGTGGTCCAAGAGGTTCACCCCTCCCTACTGTGGTCCAAGAGGTTCACCCCTCTCTACTGTGGTCCAAGAGGTTCACCCCTCCCTACTGTGGTCCAAGAGGTTCACCCCTCCCTACTGTGGTCCAAGAGGTTCACCCCTCCCTACTGTGGTCCAAGAGGTTCACCCCTCCCTACTGTGGTCCAAGAGGTTCATCCCTCCCTACTGTGGTCCAAGAGGTCACCCCTCCCTACTGTGGTCCAAGAGGTTCACCCCTCCCTACTGTGGTTCAAGAGGTTCGCCCCTTCCTACTGTGGTCCAAGAGATTCACCTCTCACTACTGTGGTCCTAAAGGTTCACCCCTTCCTACTGTGGTCCAAGAGGTGCACGCCTCTTTACTGTGGTCCAAGAGGTTCACCCCTCCCTACTGTGGTCCAAGAGGTCACCCCTCCCTACTGTGGGACTGTGGTCCAAGAGTTCACCCCTCCCTACTGTGGTCCAAGAGATTCACCCTTCCTACTGTGGTCCAAGAGGTTCACCCCTCCCTACTGTGGTCCAAGAGGTTCACCCCTCCCTACTGTGGTCCAAGAGGTTCACCCCTCCCTACTGTGGTCCAAGAGGTTCACCCCTCCCTACTGTGGTCCCAAGAGGTTCACCCTCCCTACTGTGGTCCAAGAGGTTCACTCCTCCCTACTGTGGTCCAAGAGGTTAACCCTTCCCTACTGTGGTCCAAGAGGTCACCCCTCCCTACTGTGGTTCAAGAGGTTGCCCCTTCCTACTGTGGTCCAAGAGATTCACCCCTCACTACTGTGGTCCTAAAGGTTCACCCCTTCCTACTGTGGTCCAAGAGGTGCACACCTCTTTACTGTGGTCCAAGAGGTCACCCCTCCCTACTGTGGTCCAAGAGGTTCACCCCTCCCTACTGTGGTCCAAGAGGTCACCCCTCCCTACTGTGGTCCAAGAGATTCACCCCTCCCTACTGTGGTCCAAGAGGTTTACCCCTCACTACTGTGGTCCAAGAGGTTCACCCCTTCCTACTGTGGTCCAAGAGGTTCACCCCTTCCTACTGTGGTCCAAGAGGTTCACCCCTCTCTACTGTGGTCCAAGAGGTTCACCCCTCATTACTGTGGTCCAAGAGGTTCACCCCTTCCTACTGTGGTCCAAGAGGTTCACCCCTCCCTACTGTGGTCCAAGAGGTTCACCCCTCCATACTGTGGTCCAAGAGGTTCACCCCTCCCTACTGTGGTCCAAGAGGTTCACCCCTCCCTACTGTGGTCCAAGAGGTCACCCCTCCCTACTGTGGTCCAAGAGGTTCACCCCTTCCTACTGTGGTCCAAGAGGTTCACCCCTCCCTACTGTGGTCCAAAAGGTTCATCCCTCCCTACTGTGGTCCAAGAGGTCTCCCCTCCCTACTGTGGTCCAAGAGTTTCACCCCTCCCTACTGTGGTTCAAGAGGTTCGCCCCTTCCTACTATGGTCCAAGAGATTCACCCCTCACTACTGTGGTCCTAAAGGTTCACACCCTTCCTACTGTGGTCCAAGAGGTGCACGCCTCTCTACTGTGGTCCAAGAGGTTCACCCCTCCCTACTGTGGTCCAAGAGGTTCACCTCTCCCTACTGTGGTCCAAGAGGTCACCCCTCCCTACTGTGGTCCAAGAGGTTCACCCCTTCCTACTGTGGTCCAAGAGGTTTACCCCCTCCCTACTGTGGTCCAAGAGGTTCATCCCTCCCTACTGTGGTCCAAGAGTTCACCCCTCCCTACTGTGGTCCAAGAGAGGTTCACCCCTCCCTACTGTGGTCCAAAAGGTTCATCCCTCCCTACTGTGGTCCAAGAGGTCTCCCCTCCCTACTGTGGTCCAAGAGTTTCACCCCTCCCTACTGTGGTTCAAGAGGTTCGCCCCTTCCTACTATGGTCCAAGAGATTCACCCCCCTCACTACTGTGGTCCTAAAGGTTCACCCCTTCCTACTGTGGTCCAAGAGGTGCACGCCTCTCTACTGTGGTCCAAGAGGTTTTACCCCTCCCTACTGTGGTCCAAGAGGTTCACCTCTCCCTACTGTGGTCCAAGAGGTCACCCCTCCCTACTGTGGTCCAAGAGGTTCACCCCTTTCCTACTGTGGTCCAGAGAGGTTTACCCCTCCCTACTGTGGTCCAAGAGGTTCATCCCTCCCTACTGTGGTCCAAGAGGTCACCCCTCCCTACTGTGGTCCAAGAGGTTCACCCCTCCCTACTGTGGTTCAAGAGGTTCGCCCCTTCCTACTGTGGTCCAAGAGATTCACCCCTCACTACTGTGGTCCTAAAGGTTCACCCCTTCCTACTGTGGTCCAAGAGGTGCACGCCTCTCTACTGTGGTCCAAGAGGTTCACCCCTCCCTACTGTGGTCCAAGGGGTTCACCCCTCCCTACTGTAGTCCAAGAGGTTCACCCCCCTCCCTACTGTGGTCCAAGAGGTTCGCCCCTTCCTACTGTGGTCCTAAAGGTTCACCCCTCCCTACTGTGGTCCAAGAGGTTCACCCCTCCCTACTGTGGTCCAGGAGGTTCACCCCTCCCTACTGTGGTCCAAGAGGTTTTTTGCCCCTCCCCTACATGGTTTCTGCAGTTTTTGCTCCTCACTACCTGGGGTCTACAGTGTTTGCCCCCTCCTTACCTGGTTTCTGCAGTCTTTGCCCCTCCCTACCTGGGGTCTGCAATATTTGTCCTTCCCTACCTGAGGTCTGGAAAGTTTGTCCCTCCCTACCTGGGGTCTGCAATATTTGTCCTTCCCTACCTGAGGTCTGGAAAGTTTGTCCCTCCCTACCTGGGGTCTGCAATATTTGTCCTTCCCCACCTGGGGTCTGCAGTGCTTGCCCCTCCCTACCTGGGGTCTGCAAGGTTTACCCCTCCCTACCTGGGGTCTGCAAGGTTTGCCCCTCCCTACCTGGGGTCTGCAAGGTTTGCCCCTCCCTACCTGGGGTCTGCAAGGTTTGCCCCTCCCTACCTGGGTTGCAGTGTTTGCCCCTCCCTACCTGGGGCAGTGTTTGCCCCTCCCTACCTGGGGTCTCCAGTCCCCTCCCTACCTGGGTCTACAGTGTTTGCCCCTCCCTACCTGGTGTCTGCAATATTTGCCCTTCCCTACCTGGGGTCCCACTAGGTTGGCCCCTCCCTACCTGGAGTCTGAAAAGTTTTTACCCTTTCCTACCTGGGTCTCTAAAATGTTTGCCCCTCTCTACCTGGGGTCTGTAGTGTTTGCCCCCTCCCTTCCTGGGGTCTGCAATATTTGTTCTACCCTACCTGGGGTGTGTGCAATATTTGTCCTTCCTACCTGGGGTCTGTAAAGTTTGCACTTTCCTATCTGGAGTCTGTAAGGTTTGCCCCTCCCACCCTGGGGTCTGCAATATTTGTCATTCCCCACTGAGGTCTGGAAAGTTTGCCTCTCCCTACCTGGGGTCTGCAAAGTTTGCCCTTTCCTACTTGGGATCCTCAAGTTCGCCCCCTCGATACCGGGGTTCCACCAGGTTTGTCCCTCCCTTCCTGTGGACGAAAGTTTGCCCCTTTCTACTCGATCCACAAGGTTTGCCCCTCCCTACCTGGTGTCTACAAGGTTTACCCCTCTCTCTACCTGGGGTCTGCCAGGTTTTCCCTGCCTGCCTGTGGTCTGTAAGGCTTTTCCCTCTCTTCCTGGGGTCTGCCAGGTTTTTCCATTCCTACCTGGGGTCTGTAAGGTTTGCCCCTCCCTACTGGGGTCCACAAGGTTTTCCCCTTCCTTCCAGGGGACGGAAATTTGCCCCGCCCTACCTGGATCCGCAAGGTTTGCCCCTCCCTTATCTGGTGTCCACAAGGTTTGCCCCCTCTCTACCTGGGGTCTGCCAGGTTTCCCCTTCGTACCTGGGGTCTGTAAGGTTTGCCCCTCTCTACCTGGATCCACAAGGTTTGCCCCTCCCTACCTTGGGTCTACAAGGTCCGCCACTCCCGATCTAGCGTATGCAGGATCTGCACAATCCACTCCCTTTTCTTGGGGTGCGTTCGGTGTACTGGGTCTGCTGGACAGTCGAAAACATCTGGTATACTGCTCTTATTGCAAGACAAACTATGTGCTGTACGTTTCGCGTCACGAATAGCAGAAGGCATGTCAAGTACAGCGCATTTCTTTTGGACATCATTGCATGCATTGAAGGGGGGTGGTGGGTGGGGATGGGGTCATTTTCGATTTCTTCGCCGCATCCTTCATTTTCGGTTTCTTTATCACATGATGGATATTTACTATCGGCCTGTTTCACTGAGAAACCATTGCTTGTTATAAATAAAGTCCATTTACCCTGAGCTGAAATCCTAAAAGGTTATGTCAGTGCTGTTTATTTGAAATACAAGCACCTATCTGATTAGAGGCAGACAGACAGACAGACAGACAGACAACAGACAGAAAAGACAGAAAATGAGAGGGAGAAAGAGTGAAAGAATTCACTTTGTACGACGTTTTTCAACATTTCTTTGCTGCTTCACTTTCCTCACGTCTCCGTTGCACAAAATTCTCACAGGTATGAAAAACACTTTACGCTGGGAAAGTGGCCCTGTGGTTTTCTTTCTCCCTGAAGGATTCCATTTGCGGGAAAGAAGCCCTTTAAAATGTGTCACGTGGTCCTCCACTAAACATGTGTTCACAAGACATAATTGTCTCGATCCAGCAGGCTTTGTATGTGAGATCCCTTCCTCCACTGATCACCACCACTCGCTGAACTTGTCACGTTTCCCGTGCCGAGCATCACGACCACCTCAAGTGTCCATCTGGAAATCTGTCCGATGCAGCACTTGACTCACCAACTGCGGGGCTGTGATGTGAAAAGTCAATGCAGGGAACTGGAGAACACTGGGACATGGTACCGGGCGACTTGCAGAATGTCCCAGGGTCTGACACAGCATTACTTTTATTGTGACATATCTCTGGAGTTCATTCCTTACAGTTTGGTGTGTAATTTTCGACAAGATTGTGTGGATGGACGTGACGAAGATTTCTGTGAGCATCCTGTTTGCGAGGATGACAAGATAGACTGTGGAAACGGACAGGTTCTTACGTTTCTCAGAACATCTTTATTCTCTTTATATCGTTTTTTTTCATACAAATCCCATCTTTGTTCTCAACCGTAAGTAATGTCTAGGAATGGCTTGTCACAGTATGTCTTTCATTTTATAGGGCTTGCTTCACCTTTCTATGTGCTTTTAATATCAGTATACCCACATCGTTTATTACAGGTTCACATCTATAACCACATTCAGTTATGGTTTGTCGCGGTCGTATCACCAGATGAATTGGGGCTAGGTCAGAGTGAAGAGCGGGATGGACGACTCATGTACTGCACACCACCAGACAACAGTGGTGCCAGTAAAAAAAAAAAAAAGAGGGGCACTGCTCTGCCAACTGAAAAAAAAATCCTGATGCTACGACGATATTGACCTGTCACGTTGTCAGCGGTACATGGGACGGTAGTAACGTTTATATCAGCAGAACACAATCACTGCAGAAGACTAGCGGCAAGGAGAACTAAAAGAAAAGGGAACCCATGTGGCAAATGTTAACACTCTTATAAGCTCTTTCTATCGAATGTGAATGAACACCTGAGTCAAAGAGATGGGAACCTGAGCATAATGACGCAGCGAGTTGGGATCATCACAAATGTGCCTTTAACTCAGTCATCAGTTCTTAAGAAAAAAGTACTGTAAATATCATTGACCTAAATTGTATAAAGTATCATGGCTTTTGAAAAGATAAACTTTTTAATGGTAGTTTTGTGACTTTTTTTAAATAAGCTTTCTACTTTTTCCCCTGAATATCAGGAAACTTTGGAATGACAAGGGCAGATTAACAAACGAAGTGATAAAATAAAAATCAGATTGTACAGTCAGTTTGCTATGCTAAGGTTTAGGCGTCTTACCTCTAAGGTAAGCTCTGTCAACAGACCATGCTCGCTGAAAGGCAGGGGGCTGGTCACTGCCGCTGGATACTGGGTAACATCAGGAAGGCTTTGAGGGGGGTGTTCACGAAAGACAGGTCAGTGTCTTAATTCTTTTGACCATTCTGCTGTCAAATGACATCCAAATCAATCCAGGACCAAGACCCTTAAATGAGTACAGATGTGCACACTGCGACATTAACGTTGAGAGTACCGCTGTTGCATGTGATGATTGTGATGTCTGGTATCACAAGTCCTGCCTCGAGTTGTGTACTGCTGATTTTAGCCTGTTGGAAAGATTAAATGTCTCTTGGATTTGCTTCAAGTGTGACAGCGTCAGCTGTGATTCTTTCACATTTCGCAGCTACGGCCTGGACACTAGTCATACATCCAGCTTTTATTTTCCACTGATTGATCCAAACGATAGTCTTGATTCTCTCCATTCTGGTCAAGCCTTCAGCCCCCCGATTAGAAGCAGCCCCAAGGACAGAAACCAACAGAGCTCCAGATCATCTGCCAACCGATCACCTGATACCAGTCGAGCCAAAGCTGCGTCACAGACTGAAAGGAATCATCATGGGAAGAAACATCATCAACCAACAAACAAACAGCAGCAGAAACAGTGGTGTCAACAACCTGACAAAGAAGCAGAACCTCCGGATCTTAAACATCAATTGTCAAAGCGTAGTCAATAAGATAGCTGAACATGCAGTATTTCTGGATTGCGTAAAAACAGATGTTTTCTTTGGGACAGAGTCGTGGCTACAAGAGGGATATGCATCAGGTGAAGTTTTTCCTCCAAATTTCTAACCACAAGAAAGGACCGTAGCTCACTGGGTGGCGGGGCCTTCATTCTGGTTCACAAATCTATATTCTCCACAGACGCACCAGAGCTAGAGGGAGAATGTGAAATAGTTTGGGCGAAACTGAGTCTGAAAGCTAAGAAAGATCTGCTGTTAGGCTGTATGTACCGTCAGTTCTCATACGTATTAGAAACGACCTCCCATGGCTGAACGGAAATATCCGGAAACTGATCAAGCGGAAAAACAGACTGCACAGAAAAGCGCAGAAAAAAAAAACTGGACCAACTACAGGTTTTGCCAGAAGGAGTGTCAAATGGCCATGCGTAAAGCTGAACAGCGGTACATTAATGATACGATCGAAAAGGGAATGAAAGAAAAACAGCAAATCCGTTTGGAGGTATGTGTGAGTCAGAAGACAAGACAACACCGGCGTAGCATCTCTCAAGGACGGCACCAATCTTGTTAGTGAGAGCGCGTCAAAGGCCAAAATCTTCCTGAAGCAGTTCTATTCAGTATTCACCCAGATGATGGCTCTCCATCGGCACCGATGAAAGATCCACCACACCATCAAATGAATGATCTTATCATCAGAGAAGATGGTGTAGAAAAACTTCTGTGGAACCTCAATGCGTCCAAAGCCTGTGGTCCAGATGGGATACCCAGCAGAATATCAAAGAACTGCGCGAAAACCCTGGCGGCACCTCTGACATGCATCTTTAACCATTCCCTACAAACTGGATCAATCCCAGCTGACTGGCTCACGCAAAATATTACCAGTGTCTTCAAAAAGGGAGATAGAAATAGAGCGGAAAAAACTACAGGCCAGTGTCACAGACATCCGTAGCCTGCAAACTAGTGGAACACATCGTCTGCCGTCACATGCGAGAGCACTTGGAGAAGTACGACATCCTGACCGACAGAAACCACGGTTTCAGATCTGGATTCTCCTGCAAGACCCAGTTACTTAACACCATGGATGACCAGCTCAAGACACAGAACTCCAGAATTCAGTCAGATGTCATCATTCACGACTTCAGCAAGGCATTTGACACTGTGCCCCTTGCTAAGCTCTTACACGAGCTAGAGGACTACGGGATTAAAAGGTCCTGTTCTGCAGTTGATTAGCAGCTTCCTGGGTAAGAGAACTATGAAAGTCGTCGTGGAAGGGGAAAGTTCAGAGAAGACAACGGTGAAGTCAGGCGTCCCACAAGGCACGATATTAGACCCATTGCTCTTCTTATGCCATATAAATGGCCTCCCTGATTCCGTGAACTCAACAGTGCGCCTATTCGCAGATGACTGCTTCTTAAACCGGGAAATTCACTCACTGCATGATCATATCTCCCTGCAAGATGACCTCAACAAACTCGAAAAATGGGCCAAAGAGTGGGAAATGAGATTTTTAATGCATCAAAGTGCACTTCCTCTCCATAGAGTCCAAGAACCAGTCTTCTTTTTTGTACAGATTGAATATTGAGATCCTCTAACATGTGGAACAAAACCCATATCCCGGTGTTGAACTATCCACAGATTTGTAATGGTCAAAGCATGTGGCAAAGATTTGCAAAAAGGTGAGCTCCACACTTGGTTTCCTACGTCGTAATCTGGGCAGTTGCACCCCAAATGTCGTCGCCTGGCGTACCTCTCCTTGATCCGAGCAGCCCTGGATTACAGAGCTACTGTGTGGGACCCGTACTCGGCAAAGGACCAGGAAAAGCTTGAGAGCATCCAAAGAAAAGCAGCAAGATTCATCAAGCATGACTACAAGTCCAGAGACCCGGGTTGTGTCACGCGAATGCTGACTGAACTCCAGTTACCACTCCTCCAAATGCGCAGGAAGCAACAAAGACTAGTCACCCTCTACAAGATCATTCACGGACTTCTTCCAGCACTGCCCCTAGAGAAATTTTTAACACCGATGAAAAGAGAAAAGAGAAAAATCCGCCCAAAAATTTCATGGCTTCGTGACAAACAACATCGTCACAAAATTCACATCAATCAACAGCCGCGGATATGTAGTCCCAGAGTCAAGCACCGAGCAGTACCAGCGCTGCATCTTCGTGCAGACCGTCATGGACTGGAATGAACTGAACGAGCAAGTCGTCCAGGCAGGCTCTGCGGCAGCGTTCTCTGCAGCAATCAGCAGGGTCACTTTGTTGCCATCCATGCACTAAATTGCAACAAAAATGTTTCCAAAAAATACACGTCAATCTTAGAGTAAGATCCTGATCCTGATCCTGATCCTGATAGCTTAGGTGGATGCAGAGCCGCAACAGGGTCCCATTGAGCTGAACTCGGGGACGGCCGTTGGGGCGTCAGTTTCACTGGGTCTGAATGTTTTTAAAAAGGAAATAACCAAATTTTGAAATCTGCTCTCTTTTTTTTTCCGTTGCTATTTATAACCTAGGAAGGTTCCAGCAACGTAAAAGTCCTGATAGTGATCCTGAGCCTGCTTTACGCACAGGAACTCAGTGGCAAGGCATGGTTCTCGCAGTCCATACAATTTTGCCTTTCACTCCTTCGGTAGTAAGCCTGCACAGCTGTGTAAGAATTATTCTGCTGAATCCAGGCAAGACCACAGAAAAAAAAAATCCAAAGAAAGTACAGAAGCAGTCCATACCCGCCAACGTATCAAGGTCAGCAGCAGAACTCACGTTCCTCATTCTTACATGTGTGAGTGTGCTCTTTCCTGTGCATCATTGGATGCGTATGGTGATTTAGCTTCGTATTCATGTACTGTGTCCTTAAAAGTCGTCATTGTAAACTATTATTAACCAACATAATTTTAGAGGAATGGCTGCGACGATTTTAGACATCTGCTTCTTTACGTTATTTTCTTCATCCATAAGACAATTTAGAAAAGTGAACTGATATCTCATTTCACTTTTTAAACGAAAAACATAACTGTTACAGGACTCCAACGTTGAGTGATTAAATGTAACTATAAACTGTGATTGTTATTGTTCTGTTTAAACCCAATACAAATATTTATATAGGTTAGGAGTCTTAAAATTTGTACATAAATTTTACGTCATGCTGGTTAAGATGCAGTGTAGCATTTCTGCCCCGACCGGCTCCTAGCCAGAGTTGAGTTTGCTACGGGCTCATTTGGGAAGACTGGGACCACACAGTCGAGTTTCATCCACTTAATGGATGCGTTTCTGAGAGTGTTGCTCAAATTTCCTGACCAACACTGCAGGTGCCCTGTATCTCTCGGGCCTGGTTTACGCCGGGATATATTATGAAAGAAAGCGTAGAGTACGGCCCTGTCATGTAGTTTCAGACCGAAATGGAAATCCATAGCATCATCTTAATCATCCTCATTCTCATCGATCACCATTTAAAAGAATGTCTCAAATTCTGTGGCCCTTCATGCCCTGCTCTCATGGTGACCTCAATTTTGAATTCCTCTCCACGTCTGTGGTCTTAGTTTGGTTCCGTCGGGGTCACCGGTATCGGCGAGTCCATGGGGGCTGTCGTTGGACGGACGTGGTGGCGCCCTCCGGAGGGAGAGCTCACTCACGCCGTGTCCACGACTAAGCAATTATTGTCGTCAGTAGGGGGTTTAGTAGGTGGTGTCCTGTGTGTGTTAGATCAGAACAGGCGCCACTGAACACCACTGAAGTGACTCGGCAGCAATCAGTGTCTCCGCCGGTGGGTTGCCTCTTGACGGCTTAACATTGACTGCTCCCTGTGGATTGCCTGCGCCGGGACTGCGGCGGGGCCGACCGGGCTGGCTGTGGACGGAATGAGCGGCGTGGGTGCTCTGAGGTGGCGCAGAGGTTGGGACACCAAAAAAAATGCAGTGTAGCAAATATAATGTTTTATTTACTTGCTTTTCTGGCGATCAGAGATTTTTCAGTTTGTGTAGTGATACTTGAAAAATAAGTGAATGTCATACTCGTAGGATTAGGATTTGTTAGTTATTGTAGTAATAGTATTTGTAGTTGGGTGTAAGGTGTACTATTGTATATGAGAAGGGTGAATGTAGTATGATTTTGTAAAGCGCGTAGAGAAATTCGTTTGATTAAGCGGTATATAAGAAACCGTTATTATTATTATTTGTGTTCTTGCTGTCTCCTGTTCAGTGTGCAGATACAAACGAAGGATGTAATAGCGTCAAGATCCTTGACCGCTGCTCGAAGACTACTGAAACAAAACACAAATGCTATATAACTGGATCATTTCTCCCTCCTGCTGAGATCAACTTTGATATATTCGGAGCGTTCAGAATTTTCCGCTTACCAGAAGACAGCACATGGTGCCCAGAAACCCATTTCAAGTGTCACAATGATGGCTATTGTCTCCCTGTCTTTGTCAGATGTAACGACATGATCGACTGTCCGAATCATAGGGATGAGACTGGCTGTGATAAACACACGACATGCCCAGGGTTTTATCGCTGTCGCGACGGTGGCAAGCCGGTCTGTGTGCACTTGAATCACCTGTGCGATGGTGAGCCACAATGCCCACACCATGATGATGAAATGATGTGTGACAGCACGTGCCATGAGTCATGTCTTTGTTACGGTTGGGCCTTCACCTGCAATCGCTCTTTTCCCGTCAGCTCTTTCACACAGCTGCGCTACCTTGAAGCCTCGGGTAGCGGAATGAGTATAAATGACATCGCGCATAACACCATGCTGATCTACGTGGGCTTCCAGGCGTGTGGATGGAGGAGACTGACAAAAGTAGTTCTACCAAATCTTCATAGTTTGGACCTAAGCCACAATCTGATTCATTCTGTCAACTTTAGCCACTTTGCAGGAATGCCACAACTCCGAAGCTTTAATCTGGCAAATAATCCTCTGACTGGTGGCATGTGGTATGTCCCAAAACAGTATGTACACACATCACTTGCAGTTTTCAATATTTCCCGTAGTCGAGCAGATTCTCGGAATACAAGCACCTTGTCATCCTTTATGCCAAATTTACAAATTCTAGACTTGTCATGGAGTAATATAGAGATATTGCAGGTAAAAGGCTTGTTTCGCAATCTTCGTTTCTTCGATATACAGGGTTGTCCTGTGACAGACTTTAATTCAGGCATCCTGAAACATATGGCAGATCTTGTGTACGTGTCTGCAGACAATTTCAAATTGTGCTGTTCTGCTTTTTTACCAGACAATTTCAGAGGGGAATGCTTAGCCCCATCTGATGAAATATCATCATGTGATGATTTGCTGAAATCTATTGGCTATCGTGTTTTTCTTGCGTTATTTGCCGTGCTTGCTGTCGTGGGAAACTTCTGTGGTTTTGTCTACCGTTTCTATTTTCTGTCTGAAAGCACCAAGACTGGCTTTATGATTTTCGTTATTCATCTGTGTGCGTCTGACTTTTTAATGGGGGTATTTAGCCGTCATTGGGGTGGCAGACCAGATTTATGCTGGAAGATACATTTGAATGAAAGTGCTTGGAAACAGAGTTCAGCTTGTAGCATAGCTGGGTTTCTTGTCATGTTATCATCTGAAGTTTCAGCCTTTCTAATCTGCCTCATTACTTTAGACCGTTTTGTTGTGCTCCGTTTTCCTTTCAGTCACATCAGGTTTGGGGTCAGATCAGCTCACATTGCCTGTGCCATCATGTGGGCTCTGGGACTTTTGCTGGCAGGGGTGCCTCTGCTTCCTGTCACCGCACACTGGGAATTTTCCACCAGACAGGTATCTGTGTTCCACTGCCTGTCACCAGAGCTGACTTTCCTGGTCGCATTTATTCGTTCAGTATCATGATCATATGCAACCTAATTCTGTTTCTCATCATTGGCGTGGGTCAGTTTCTTATTTACTGGTCAGTGAGGAGGAACGTTATGTCTAATCCAGTGGCGAAGACCAAAGCCATAGGCTCCGAAAGTACACAGTCCAAGGAAGCAACTATTGCAAGGCGTCTTTTCTCCGTTGTTGTGTCTGATTTTCTGTGCTGGTTTCCTATTGGTCTGTGTGGAGTCCTGGCTGCCAGTGGAGTCGTCATTCCAGGGGAGATCAACGTGGGAATGGCCATTTTTGTTTTGCCACTGAATTCAGCTCTGAACCCATTCCTCTACACCTTGAACATAGTATTGGAGAAACGACGCAAAGCCAAAGAGCTCCGTTTTCAGAAAATGTTACGTGCACACCTAAAGGACTAACACTCGATGTGTATTAAAACAAAAAAGAAGCTAAAATGAAACGGTATCAAGTTATTGCGCCAGGACATTACTCTACTGTGTGATGAAGTCAAATTGCCATACAACAGTGTCTGATAACAAAGAAAACATGGAGGACACCGTTACTTTCAGAATGGAATGCAGCAGCGGTTTTAACATTTGTTGCTCTTTAGTTCAAATATCTGAATCTTGAAATCTTTTGAATGCAAGGGTAGAAGCGTTTTCTATAACATGCCGGATACAGAACAAAGATAATCAAATACAGACGTGCTAAGGAACACGCAGAAATGCCAAACAAAAGAAATACTATCCGTTTTGGTGTTTGCTAACCACAATTGTTTAAAAAGTTTGTTTAAATCACTTTCTACAATGTTATCACGTGTATACAGAAGGATACAAAATAATATTTTTATTCATGCAATCCTGCCTTACTGAGTATAGTACCTCCAGAGCTGTGCAAAAAGCTGGCTGCTTGACTCAGTTTCATGAGACGTTCTCCACACTATGCAGTCAGACAGCTAAGAAGCAGGTGCTTGGATCTGTTCTAATCTTTCAATGGATGTGTTCGGTCGCTGTGCTGGATTTTCGTTTTAACACATTTAGTTTGCTTTTGTACACGTACATTGCCAGGAGATAAACGAAAGGTACGAAAAGGAAAAAAAAAAGCCGAAAGAAAGAAAAAGGACCCCACCCCCACCCCTCAAAAAAAGCAACGATAACAACAACGAAAGAAGGTAAACATGGATATATTGAAATTACATATTCATGTAAAGATTTCAATTTGAGAGAGAGAGAGAGGAGGAGGAGAGGAGGAGAGGAGAGAGAGAGAGAGAGAGAGAGAGAGAGAGAGAGAGAGAGAGAGAGAGAGAGAGAGAGAGAGAGAGAGAGTTAAATGTCACTTGCTTGATCATCTACACAGACAAATGTTTTTACAGTGAGTACCTCTGACAAAATAATGGTTTTAAGGCTCTCAATATTGCGCAACTTCATGTTCATTTACACATTATCATGGATACAACAAAACATGCCGTTTGAAACATGAAGGCGAACAGTCGGGCAGTATTGAGTAATAGGCTGTATGACAACCATCTCGTCAACAGAAATTCTGCACATATTTAAACACGTGATAGGCTTCCCAATTTTTTTTTTTTCAAGACCACTAATATTGTCTATCTTTACACACACACACACACACACGCACGCACGCACACACGCACGCACGCACGCACACACACACACACACACACACACACACACACACACACACACACACACAC
>JADBJO010001402.1:380000-387500 GCA_016801955.1 Conus betulinus | reverse complement strand
CTTCTCTTACCTGCTGGATAACGGCTCAGTGAGAAGACGCGGCACAGATAGCTTCCTCCTGTGTAGCTGAAGCCGTACACCTGGTCAATGACAGCTGTGTCAGGTGTGAGAGAGGCTCAAACCAGTACACGTTATTGCTCTCTGCGTTTTCCTCACCACTGCAGAAGGAGTAAGGCACTCCCAGCTTGCTTTCCCCGTAAAGGAATCCGATGATGTCCCCTGCCCGCACTGCAATTCTCTCCCCTGAGGGCACAGTGAAGATGTAGGGGCGAGCTTCGTCTGATGTGATGTTGATCTTGTTTTGACCGATCAGCTGGAATCTGTTGATAAGACACAGCCTCAATGATGCGAAAGGGAATTAATATATCTTTTCATTCACTCGGAGTTACAGAGTAATACAAAGATCATTATCCTGTAATTTGCCTAGTTTTCTGTCTTCCTTCTTTCCTCTGTCCCTTCTTTCTTTCTTTCTTTCTTTCTTTACTTCTTTCCTTGTTAGTTCTTTCTTTTCGTTCTGTTTCCTGTTTACATTTCGGCGCCACTTATCCCGCACATAAATCTGATTATATCCTCCTTTGAATTGTCCATAGTGAATGTAATATATAAACACTTCCCTTTAAATAACATTTGTGTAACGAGGTTTCGGTACAATAATTTCAGTAACGCCAAGCCTTGTCTTTTTCATATGATGTTTTCAAATGTCTACCGACGTCAAGCAGAAAATACGTTTCACAACCTCTGGATGTTGTATGAAAGGCCTATCTGTCGCTGTTCGGGATGAATTCTTCACATCCCCGCCATCTCTTGTCAACATTTTACACTCCTTTTAAAGGATTCATTCACGCTTTCTTTAAAAAGGAATGTTAAATGTTGTTGATAAGAGATTTATCCACTCAAATCCAAACCAGTTTTTTTTCAAGAAAATGAAATAAAATCCTGATGCCCAAGTTCTCCAACATCTCTATTCCAAACACAACAAAACGTTGTATGCTTTAAATGGTATTGTTTCCAATTCCAGGCGCATTTTTGTTACCTAATAAATAATACATCGTGATATGTAGATTTATATAAATAGGATAAAGACATGCGTCTACACAAATGAAATCGTTTCATTTTTTAACATCAACTCACAACAATTCCTTTAGAACGAACGATGTGTATATTCCTCTGTGTACAACAGCCTTTAACAAACCTTATACCTCACACCGTTTTCTTGTTTTAACCTTTAAACCTTCGTGTTTTTTTACATTTCATATCCATTCTGAACGATCGTTTGAATCTGAGCACTTAAGTGTTTAAGGAAGAGACTACAATTACTGACTTAAAATCAATACAAAGTTTTTGCAAGACACACAATAGAATATACTTTTTTGCTGTCAGCTGGGTCCTGGCGAGTGGCCGAATTAAGGCGAGTATAGAGATTTCAAGATTCAAAATGTATCATTATTACTATTATTATGAATACTTAAATAGCGCCTATTCTCGGCTAGAGACAAAGCTCCGAGTGCTTTACAATCCACACTCATTTACACAACGGCCTGCCTACTGAAGCGGTGCCAGGTGGCGCTTCATTCAGTCGTTTCCAAGACACGGAACCTCGGTATATAGTCTCATTCGAAGGACTGTATAGGAAATGGAGTCAGATCCATTGTTAACTCAGAGGGAAAAATCCCCCTGTATCGAAACGGCCCGGCGAAGATTCGAACCCGCAAACCCCAGGATCGCCATACCGGCGCTCTAACACGGAGCTATTCCAGCTCACAGCATTCGTTTCCCCCTGCCATCGTAAGAAATCATCTGACTCTTTCTGCCAGATACCTGCATTTCCTAAATACTATAATCCTCCTTTCTTCAGATTGACCTGAAGTTGAAATCTGTCTTCTGTGTTACAAAAATTATTCAACTGGGTTTGTGGAGGCCCAGTTGGCGCAGGCAACAACTTGCAGAACAGTATCATCAGCTAACAACATGATGAATAAAGCAAAACTTCGGGAGGCAGCATTGCACCCTGTCTTCCATTTTCAAGGTTGGGTGCTTTTTGTTCGTTTTTTTTTTTCCTAAAGGCGGATCAGTAATATAAAGAAAAACAGTATAAGACTACACACATCGCCCTAGTATGTTTGTTTTGGAACGGGGATCTCAGTATGTAAAAGAACAATAGAGGGGAAGGAAAGAGAGACAGACAGGCAGGCATAGACGGAGAGAGACAGAGAGAGACAGAGACAATGACAGACAGACAAATAGACGGACGGACACACAGACAGACAGACAGCAGGGCAGAAAAGACTCACACATTCCATGACGAGATCAAGATTTGTTGCTTTCTTTTTTTAAACAATGCATTAAGTAGACTATTTACCATATGAAATATATCATATCCGTGATGCAATTCTTTTACAAATTCAACATCCTTTCTAGCTTTCAGGCCAAGATTACACTAACATCGGATAATGGGTACGTGAAATCCGCTTGCTTTGACTATCAGTGGGTTAAGTTGTAGGGTTTCAGTTTGTCAGTTTGTTTGTTTGTTCTTTTTGTTTCCTTGTTTGTTTGTTCGTTTAAGCGATAATTTACTCAGACCATTGAAATCAATTTTGGTTGCGTTCATCTGCGGAAGCAGTCACATTTGCAACCTGCAAAACCGCGTATTATGAATTATGATTTGTTTTTCACACCAGACTTCAACGTACTTTCGTTCTCCCTGGTCCTCCCTACGTCTCCCAGACCTGGAAGGCACCAGTTCCACCATGTTTGGCAAAGAACTGCCATTCCTTGACGTAACCGTCGAACAGGGATATAGAAGTTGGAGCTGTCTCCCAAGTACACGTTGATGCCAGATCCGACGTAAGGCCGAGACACAAGGGCGACGTCGCTAGTGCGTGGCTCAGTGGTTGGTTTCGTCAGGTACCTCCGCCTGAAGTGTACATCAACCAGTCCAAGGGACATGTATGTATGTGAACACAAGTTAGTCTTTTGTGTTCTGTGTGCATGAGTGATGCGTTGAGCATACGAATGATGTGTGTGTGTGCGTGCGTGTGTGTGTGTGTGCGTGTGTGTGTGTGGGTGTTTGTGTTTGTGTGTGTGTGTGTGTGTGTGTGTGTGTGTGTGTGTGTGTGTGCGTGTACGTGCGTGTGTGTGTGTGTATGTGTGTGTGTGTGTGTGTGTTTAGTGTGGTGTGGTGTGGTGTGGTGTGGTGTGGTGTGGTGTGGTGTAATATGGTGTGTGTGTGTGTGTGTGTGTGTGTGTGTGTGTGTGTGTGTGCACGTGCATGTGCGCGCGCATGCGTGGTCGAGGGCGAAAATGTGGATGTGTATGCAAACACTCGCATGTGTTTGTGTGTCAGTCCTTCTGTATGTCTGTTTGTAAGTATATCCGTGTTTATGGATGTATATCTGTCTAATGAGTGTCACTGTGGAGGAATGGGGGGGGGGGGGGGGGGGGGGGGGGGGGGTGAGGAGGGCGGCGGTTTGTGAGGGACGAGGGCTTTGTGTTGATTGGGAAGAAACAGTGACTGTGTGTAAGCGTCTGTCCGTTCACCCATATATTGCTGGTCCATACCCATGAGTGCATATTTATCGTGTGCATGATTCAGTTTACATGTGTTGGTACCCTCCGTGTATGTGTGTGGTGTGAGAGAGAGAGAGAGGAGGAGAGAGAGAGGGGGAGAGGGGGGGGGGGGGGAGAGAGAGGGAGGGAGAGGAGAGATGGGGGGGGGGGGGGAGGGGGGGGGGGAGGGGGGGGGACGAGGGGGTTATGGGGGGATTGGGAGAGAACAGTGGACTGTGTTGTAGGAGTGACGTCTGTCCGTTCACCCCTATATGTGGCTGGTCCATAACCCATGAGTGCATATGTTTACGTGTAATCTGTCGGGTGCATGGGGATTCAGTTTACATGTGTTGGTACCCTCCGTGTATGTGTGTGGTGAGAGGAGCGAGAAGGTGAGAGAGAGAGAGAGAGAGAGAGAGAGAGTGAGAGAGGAGATGAGTTATGCCATGCATGGTACCCTCCGTGAAATGTTACGGTGTGAGAGAGAGAGAGAGAGAGAGAGAGAGAGAGAGAGAGTTCATTACATATCGGCCAAAACCCTCGTACACAGAGATTTTGTGGTGAAGATGTTCCTTCTCCTGCAGGACAAAAGGATGAAAAATGAAATCTCGACAAGTATGCCATGCATTAACAGGAGCACATACTTTTTTTTCAGAAATCCACCGAAAAAGGAGGAGAAAGAACTGAGAAATAATATTCGGATTGTAACCAACTTTACGCGAAGTTGCATGCTCCTTATTCGGGAATATTTTATCATCAATATAAAATCATATCCACAAGTATCACTATAATGGATCAATCGATCATAGAGAATACATATGTAAAATATAGGCTTGATCGCCATTTAAGATACAAGTTTATTTTTCTAATGTGTACCGTTGAATATAAACTGCAACAGATTTTATTGTATATGCTGGCCGTTTTTGCACTTGAAACAATATTTCAAAGGCATAGATGCTGAAACAGTGTCAATAATTCAGTCGCCGTATGCAAATATGCTGGACAATCAAACAACAAAAGGTGTGTACGTTTCATATTGTTGTTTATTGGTAGAAGGGGCGACAATTTCCATCGCAATGATCACTCTCACGGTGGTCACCACCGTTTAGAGGAAGAACTCTGTTATAATCGGAAAATGTGGAACCCTTAAGAAATGTAAACAAGCGGTCAGTTTAAATATTGTTTTTTTTACTCTCAAATACTTTTTCATAGATGACTAGTGGATAAGAATGTGTTTCTTCTTTTCTGTTGGCTCCAGACCATTTCTGGATATACATGTCTACAGTTGTCGTGCAACTCCCTGAGTGTGTGTGTGTGTGTGTGTGTGTGTGTGTGTGTGTGTGTGTGTGTGTGTGTGTGTGTGTGTGTGCGTGCGTGCGTGCGTGTGTGCGTGCGTGCGTGCGTGCGTGCGTGCGTGTATGTGTGTGTGTGTTTGTGTGTGTGCGTGCGTGCGTGCTTGCGTGCGTGCGTGTGTGTGCTTGCGTGCGTGCGTGCGTACATGCGTGTGTGTGTATGAAAGAGAGACAGAGAGAGAGAGCGAGACAGAAGAGAGAGAGAGAGAGAGAGAGAGAGAGAGAGACAGAGACAGAGACAGAGAGAGAAGGAGGGAGATGACAGTAATGATGTTCACGGTAATATATTGTAAGAGAACAAACGAACTTCCAATGATCATCAATTCTCAACAAGCGACCATCAACCCATCGTAGACCTATATTCCATACCTGTTCAACGATGCCTCTGAAGGAAAATATCCTGCACAGCCAACTACCACCCGAGTAGCTGAAGCCGTAGACATCGCCCACGAATGCAGTGCCGGGTGTGAGTGGTTCGAACCAGTGAATATTGTAACTTTCTGGGTAGTTCTGCGAATTGCAAAGTGAGTAAGATATTCCCAGCTTTGTTCTCTCCGTACAGGAAGCCGATGATGTCCCCTGCCTTCGCTGCAATTCTCTCCCCTTCAGGCACCGTCAAAGTGTGAAGGCCTGCCTCATCCGTGCTTATGTTGACTTCGTTTTGACCGATTAGCTGATATCTGTTCATAAATAGAAAGAAAGTATGCCACGATCGCATCGTTTTGACACTGCAGTATAAGAATAGAGAATTAGCTTATGTTTCTTTGTGTGTGTGTGTGTTGTTTGTTTGTTTTCTGGCTACTCGTGGGTTTGCGGGTGATTTGTTCAAAGACTATAAGAACAATAATAATTTTCCTTACGAATCTCAGCGATTCCCGCTGTGGTTGATCAAGCCACGTGTGAATAATGATAGATCTGTCTTCATCACCAGGATGTCATATGACAACTATGTAAAGTGTATGAGGCTGTGGTTTATCCATAGCTAAAACAATACGTGTTACCTTAAAAAGCAAAACTTCAGTGACAAAAACATGTGGACGAATATTGCTATTTCTGTTGCCTAAAAGACTGCCTGATCCACAGGGTGTTTTTCTGTGCAGGTTGTGAATGTCAGCGATTTCGACCAACACAGTTAAAATTAAATCCAGCGCAGAAAATATTCTGTATCCTTCCAATTCGCCTCACCAGTTTATAGCTGAAACCAGAAATCAAGCCTCATAGGGTTTTTTTTTTTTCCGTCAAGAAAAAAATGACATCTTCGTGTGCATAGGTTCTGACAATAAGCCAGTTTGCCCCTGAGATGCAGCGGTGTGTTCCAATAATACAAAGACCTATCCCCAAAGGCTGTGCTGACCCACCGCTCATTAGATACGTCAGAACCCTGGACAACCGGCCAGTGTGACGTCAAGGTTTCTTTACGGTCACTATATCATCTTAGGGGATGAACAAGTCGACAAGGGGAAACTGACCCATACCCTCGAAAAGACTGCTGGAAGTTACACTACGGAAGCATAAAACAATGTCTAACAGGTCGGCACCAGTGTTGTGGATGACCAAGGTACATGCATACTAGTCAGATTCCCCGATGGGGATCATGCCCTAAGCATTTTTTTTTAATTTTGTTAAACTTAAAACACTGCAGAAAAACTATAAGCCTGAAGCAGAACACCCTTGTAAACCGCCTCCACAATTCAAGCCTAAAAAAAAAAAAAAGAACTTTCGGAGAGTTGTTTTAGTCGATCTTGCCCCTCCTCACTCCTGCATGCAAATATAATCAGCAGACTGCCATCCCCGACCTCAGCACCGAGAGGCAGCCACTGGCTGAAGACCTGAGCCTGCATTGGTTCCCCGCCCCACTGTAAGTTACTGGGGAATACGCATGATGATTACACGGCACAGAAGGATGCTGGAAGAGAGAACAACCTAACAGCGGTATCAGCTACGAACAGCCGCCAAGAATCATCGGGGCACCGACAACGCCAACGATGTTCAGGAACACCTACCACCTGTTGGACAGGGATGAACAAAATGTCGTTGTGATGTTCTGTATCAAAAAACATAAAATAAACCGTCACTTGCACCGGAGGCTGAGACTGGCGCCCTCTCCCAACCTGTCCCTGCAGAGAGGAAGACCAGACTGCGGGCATGTACCCAGAGATGGTCTCTCCATGAACCAGCCAGACGAGGTGTGACCCACAAATGGCCCCTCAATGAGCCAGCCAGACGACGGGTGTGACCCACAAATGGCCTCTCCATGAAGCGTAACCCTCAAATGGCCCCTCCATAAGCCAGCCAGACGAGGTGTGACCCACAAACGGCCCCTCCATGAACCAGCCAGATGAGGTGTGACCCACAAATGGGCCACTCCATGAACCGTGATCCACAAATGGCCCCTCCATGAACCAGCAAGACGAGGTGTGACCCACAAATGGCCCCTCCATGAACCAGCCAGACGAGGTATGACCCACAAAATGGCCCCTCCATGAACCAGCCAGACGAGGTATGACCCACAAATGGCCACTCTATGAACCAGCCAGAGGAGGTGACCCAGAGAAGCCCCTCTGTGAACCAGCCAGACGAGGTGACCCAAAGATGGCCACTT
>JADBJO010001402.1:365000-375000 GCA_016801955.1 Conus betulinus | reverse complement strand
TTCATAACAGTTTTCCATTCCTTGTGTGTTGCCGTTATTACAGGTCAAGTGATATCATAGTCAGTTTTGTAGCGTGAATACACTATATTATTATTATTTCCCGCCATGCAGCTGCCAAAGAACCGCAAAGTGAAGTGTGGGAACATACATTCAAGTATACTTTCGCAGTGTTACGCTCTTTACTTTGCCTTTCTCACCTGAAGTTTCCTCCTTGGGGGTTGGGTCTCCAGACTTGGAAGAAAGAGAATCCTGCCTGAGGGCTGTAGAACTTCCACTGTTTGATGACACCGTTCCTCTCTATTCCCAGGTTGATCCCACACTGGTGTAGGCGTACCATCGGCTGACTGTACTTGGCCGTTGTATTAGGTCTACGTCATTACTGTCTTGGACGATCGTGTCAGGATCTGTTACATAAGTGTAGTTATTTTAATGTCCACCCAAACAGCCACGTTGAAAAGCTACAGATGCAATCGCAATAATAACAATGATGATCACAAAAAAAAAAATGTAAAAAAAGCATATTAAAATGTTTTACAGTAGTTTTTAAAATCATATTGGAGAATGTGGGCAACACCACAATAACATAATACACAGATCAGTTATTAGTCTCTCCAAATCGACCGGACAGTCTTAAATTTTTTTTTTTTTACTAAGTCAGTCATTAAGGTTTTTGTCTACTATCGCAAGTGTTAGAGTTCCGCTGACATATGGATGGCATACCTGCTACTCGGGGCAAAGTTGTTGCTACCTAATGCTAAAGACTGTGTGCAGGTTGTCAGATATGACATTGAGCGTTACTGACCTGAGAGAAACAGAACAAAATTATTGTAAAGAACATATTTGTCATTGTGAAATCCAAACCATAACACAGCAGGTCCTTCGCCTTCGACATCCAGTCGTATCTGAGTTGACCATCGGTTTGGGTTACGACAGAAATAAAGCCAAGTTTCACTTTGCTTGAGCACGTTGCACAGGTCTAAAGTTCTATGATACTCTTTCAAACAGTAGTCATCACTCTCCTTTCGGTTTCTGTCAGAAATTAGCATCAGACACCGTCTTTTCAAGATCATATTCGGGATTGTTCCAGTTGTCCTTTATGGAAAACCTGCTACTTTTATTAGCTTCATCACTGATATGTGTGGATGTTTTTCCGATGGTGTTCTCTACAATCACCGCTGATAAAACATGGAACCTCAGATCGCTGACCAGGCTTCCAGTTCCCTCCCCTTCCAATGAAGTAGACCAGTGTGTACCTAGGACTATCAATCTAATGATAAACAGTTTTAGGTACACACTGGTCCCCATGTTTCTGCTTTCCAGTCAATACAACCATGTACTGGATAATCCTCACATTTCACTATTGTAAAACATTGCATATTTGTTTCTTTTTCCACATTGTTGTTAGTATCGTTAAGAACATTAATACGCCTATCAGCTAAATGCCCTAGACGTTTATATCAATCAAGAACACATCAAAATTCAAGCCAACCAAATTACGACTACAAGCATGACGCAAAAACGCACCCCGCAGTCACTACCTCGCCCCTGATTGATGAGTGCCATTACCCAGCGTCGTCGTCCTCTCGCACTTTCTCTCCACCCGTCACCCACCTCTCAAACAAAAACAGTAACTATATGATGAATAAACATGGGCGTCAAGACACATACAATACCCCTGAAATCACACCCGCATGAAATCAATCAGAAGGGAAAAAAGTGTTTCATATCCGTTTTACACGAGGCAGGGTGGCAAAGCTGATGCTCGAAGATTGTCTCGAATAAAAGGGGCCGTTACAGGCAAAGGAGCGTTCCAAATTTCCGCCTTTTCCACAATTCTACTCATTACACAGTCTGTGACACAATAATTGCAAGACGACATAAAAGCAAATTACACAGCGTTCCCTTTCTGTTCTCATAACAGCACCAAGGACGCTTGACGCCTGAACTAAGAGTAAGTCTCAGCTCTGTGCTGCCGTGGGCCTGGGGCACGGGAATACACGTGTCACGCACCAGCTCATCTTGCAGCACCTGGTACGTCTGAAAAACCTGCATTTGTCACTTGTATTTCAGCTTACTGTCACGGCTAACAGCTATTGCGTATAAGCTTGTGAAAAGGCATAAGTGAGCTCTCTTACTGATTAACTGCTTGATATGAATGGCTGTCTTTAATACTATTTCTGTTATGAGTGTCGTTAGTAATTACCTTCACAAACAGGCAGTGTTCCAATCAAGTTGCCATCTTCCCCGCATGCCAGCACCAGCTGTCCTTCCGTCAGCACAAAACCTTCCCGGCATGCATACTGCACCACTGCTCCACGTGGCACTGATGGTTGACCTTGGGTCTGACAACGGTGACGTCATCGGAGGACACCAGTATGTCGCACTGAGGCGCTGTGCACAGGACACAACGTTGATAAGGAATTACTGATACACAGTGTCACTGATCTGTAAGACACCGTTTGGTGGAGACAAGAGTCACTTCTAAGCCATCGTACATTCTCTCGGTATTCTGAATGTACATTCTGTTTACATTTTTTTTTTCTTTAGCAAGAAAGGTATGACGGAATTGTGATGTTGTATGTACACAATTTGCTCCTACTTCATGCAGACAGGCAGAGGGGCAGACAGACAGACAAAATATATCTCTATCTGCAAATGGAAATACTTCTCTCTCTCTCTCTCTCTCTCTCTCTCTCTCTCTCTCTCTCTCTCTCTCTCTCTCTCTCTCTCACTCACTCACTCACTTAGTTTTGCATTTGCTTGTGAAGAGACCTTGCAAGCCGAGCAAAGAACGCCTTGCTGTGTATTATGCAAAAGTTGTACGCTTAAGAATAATTCATTTGCAATATATTTTTGAAAATTTTTGATTATCAGGTTCTACCTATTGCCATGTACGGTGCTGAAATATAGGGATTAGATAAAGCAGTTGCTTGTATTGAAAAGGTCCACTTACTTGCATTAAAAAAAAAAATGTTAGTGCAAGGGTAGTGGTGGAATGGAGATGATAAGGAGGGAAGAGGGGTAGGAGATGGGGAAGAGAGCGAGTTGACACGTCAACTTCCACACCAACACCAGCTCGTTGTTTTTCCTCTCTCTTTTTATTTTAAATCATGGTTGGATCGAACCAACCATAACCAAACCACCGACCTCAGGACAGTGCGTGCTACACGCTGTGGCTCCACGTGTCACCTGCTAGGCCTATTTACATTCACAACACCTGAACCAGCGTCACAGCCTTCACCCGATTCTGCTCAGTGAAGAAATGATCTCAGAGCCAGAACGCTGGGAGTATATAGGCCTTCCATCCCCTTTGAACAAGATCTTTCGAGAAAGTCTATTGTGGTCTGCGTCACAATAGAACGACTACAAGCGTCTTAAGTGCCTAGGATCTGGCCTTTGTGGGCTGCTCTTCAACGAACATTCTATCCCCTAGGGTCCGACAACCAACTGGGCCGACCGCCATGTAAGTGGCTGGATCTGTAGAAGTGCAGAGGAACAGACCCTTCAGACTTTGTACCTAGGGCAAGTCCAGCATCCCACCTAAAAGATGTTTACCTAAAATCTCAAGTCTACCTCAGCTTATACTCAGTCTCCCGGACCAAACCATCCAGACCAGCCATGGTCAAAGGGAGGCACTCAAGAGCCCCCCAGCCAAGGCGACACCAATTACGATGTGGCTGAAGTCTAATGGCTGTCTCTCCAAAACCAGTCTGCCCAGACCAGCCCATTGGCAAATTGTCTGCTGACTGACCAGCCTCTTAACTGGCATTCCAGCCTACCAGCTAGGTTGCCCCTCACTGCGATTCTATCCCGCGTTTAAGGGGTTAACCACTACAACTCTCTCTCTCAAAGGCTGGGCACAGTCGTACCCTTTACATATTCTCCCCGCTGCAATTCATGGTCCCCATGAATTATAATCACAAAATCCAGGCACAACAGTCCATTGATCAAGAAAATAGGCATGTGCCACGACAAGCACCACACATACTTGAACATGACTTACGACAGTCATATGTGAGGCATACACACACAAGTTCTCAGTTCACCCCTCCTATGCTACAGTGAGGAGAAACCTGGAATTACCCAAAACCATTTATCCAAATGCGCCCCACTTCCTTTCGTGTGGGGAGGTTGAGTGCGTGTTAGACAAGTCCACACAGTCATACTGTGTCAGCACGTTGTTGCATGATCTCTTAATGCCTATTTTAAAAAATCTGAATTTTGAGTCACTTAAAGTCAACGACCACATAGTTTGGCAAACTATGTTACACACACACAAAGTTCATATCATTGTTGACAACAAGGAGTCATTAGAATACACGACAAAAAAATACACATGCTACTCTTGTTATAGCTCCATCAACAGCAGCGAACATAGCGCTAATGAACTCAAACCATTTGCACATGTACCATGCCATCGCTCTGCAGCGAGTGCTTTCCTTCATAGTGCAAATCCATCACCTTTCAAACACACACACAAAAAGTCTACCGCGACATGACCCACATTATGTCCAGCAGAATATCAATAAACAAAGGGACCTAACTCTCCCTTTTACCAAACGATTACACAGTAAACTTCTATCAGGATAAAACACGATTTGTCTCAACCACAGTGCAAAAAAAATCTTCCTCACACATTAAAAACACAATTCATTGAAACTCTTTTCCGTCAATAAAAAAATTCACCAAAAAAAAAACTCATGATTCATGGTAGTCATTACCAGACTAGCAAAGAGCGATCAGCTCCGGACTCTTACGTTTATGTTAGAAACGTTCTCACACATTTGGTCTCCCTTGCAGACCTGTGGAGAGACTTCTCGGGGCATGGGGAAAGTGATGAAAAAGAAATTTCCTGATTTCTACCCTAGTCTCCTCCTCTTACCCATCCAAAACCATCCCATGGTTTATGGTGTAAGGTCAGCCTAGCCACACTTAATTCACCCCTTTTCCCAGAAAGGTTTTTAAACCTTCCTATCACCACCTTGTACCTGGTTCCATATCACCACTTTATCTCCACCCCGGAGATCCAAAGTGGACTGTCTATGCCAGTCTTGTACAAAGGCAGCTTTCTGGGAATGCTCCCCCGCTTTGTCAAGAGCCATCTTCAATCGCTTTAGCTTGTCTTCCAGCCATTTTCAAGGTGCTAACTTTCAGACACCTTCACATTCCAACATTCTTTAAATTCCTGGAGGTGCCTTACTCCCCCCTCCGAATATAGGCACAATGGCTTCCCTTCGTACCGTTACCGCCATTTCCTCTCTGGATTTCAGTTTGTCAATAATTTCTCTCAATCTTTTCCGTTTAGCTACATTCATAGTAGCTTGGGTCATCTTAACCGCCTTCCAGATTAATATATCCATGACAAACTGAACAAAGACAACAACAAAAACAACAAAACAAACAGCAGCAGGCCTTCAAAAATAAAATTCTCACCCCACATTTCACAGTACAAAATTATGGGTATTCTGCCTACAATCTACTGCAGTCACACCAACACGACAAAAAAATCATACTAATTATCAACAGTCAGTGACTACAGTCACACACATCTGGCAGCATCCTGCGCGGCGCGAAGTTTCCCTTCCCTCGACCTGTAAGGGATACACTTCCCACCACTCAGCTACGAGTGCTTCACTGTGCGATGAGGCACTCATCCTCTCTTTTTATTTTAAATCATGGTTGGATCGAACCAACCATAACCAAACCACCGACCTCAGGACAGTGCGTGCTACACGCTATGGCTCCACGTGTCACCTGTTAGGCCTACACCCCGGCCCAACAATGGCAGTTGCTTTTCAGCCCTTTACATTCACAACACCTGAACCAGCGTCACAGCCTTCACCCGATTCTGCTCAGTGAAGAAATGATCTCAGAGCCAGAACGCTGGGAGTATATAGGCCTTCCATCCCCTTTGAACAAGATCTTTCGAGAAAGTCTATTGTGGTCTGCGTCACAATAGAACGACTACAAGCGTCTTAAGTGCCTAGGATCTGGCCTTTGTGGGCTGCTCTCTCAACGAACATTCTATCCCCTAGGGTCCGACAACCAACTGGGCCGACCGCCATGTAAGTGGCTGGATCTGTAGAAGTGCAGAGGAACAGACCCTTCAGACTTTGTACCCTAGGGCAAGGTCCAGCATCCCACCTAAAAGATGTTTACCTAAAATCTCAAGTCTACCTCAGCTTATACTCAGTCTCCCGGACCAAACCATCCAGACCAGCCCAGCCTCTTAACTGGCATTCCAGCCTATCAGCTAGGTTGTCCCTCACTGCGATTCTATCCCGCGTTTAAGGGGTTAACCACTACAACTCTCTCTCTCTCAAAGGCCGGGCCACAGTCGTACCCTTTACATTAGGGGTACAGCTTAAAACGCCGAATGATTTAGTGTATGGAGAGACAGGACGCTACCTACCCTGTTTATGTAAATACGTCTGTTCGGTGTATTAGATACTGGCTTAAGTTATTACGTATGGATGGAAATAGACTGCCGGTGAAAGCTTACGAGATGTTGATGTGGCTAGATTCACATGGTAAATATACATGGGTTTCAAGGATTCGAGAAACATTATTTCAGAATGGCATTGGAATGGTATGGCTAAATCAAGGGGTTGAAAATGTCAATGCATTTCTGGATGAATTTCGCCAGAGGCTTATTGACTGCCGATGGCAAAACTGCAGTGAACATATCCAAGACAGTGACTGGTTTTCTTTATATAGAACTTTCAAATCACGGTTGATTCATCCCTTCAAAAAACATTGTTTTTTTTGTTATGTTATGGCAACCAATGATGGAATCTCACACAGCAGTGTGTAATCCAGCCTGTGTCAACTGGTAGTGCGCACGGGGGTCTTGGTGACCTCGTTACCGCGCGCGGGATAAAAAGTGCAAAGTTGCGTTAACTGTGCCTGTTTTGCATCAAGCTTGCTGGCGACACAAGATGTGTAAAATGAAAAATTCTTTTTTCCCGTGCAAGAGCAGTCTCTCAAGTGAGTTTTATGCCCCTTCTTTTTTGGCTGTTTAAGCGCGGGGTTGGTTACTGTCAGCCCTTTTCTCACCACCATGCCACCACGAAGAAAACTTAGCACCTTTGACAAAACCAGGGCGATTGCGTGGATACAAGATGGCATTGCAAAGGCTGAAGTGGCGCGACGACTTGGTGTGCATCATTCAGTTATTGTTAGACTGAATCAGCGTTTTAGGGCGACCAACAGCGTTGAAGAGAGGCCACGGTCAGTCGGCCTAGGCAGACTACTCCCAGAGAAGATCGTTTCATCGAGAGGCAGGCCCCCTATTGCAGCGGGATACCCACTTCCACCAGCATCCAAAGGCAGCTTCGTATGGCAAATAACCATCCTCAGCCGTCAAGCCATACGAAACCGTCTTCACCACTTCGGCCTCAGATCACGTCGCCCAGCTGTTCGACCACGACTGCTAGCAGCCCATAGGCTGGCTCGCCGAGCTTTCTGCCATCGTCATGTGAGATGGAACCAACAACAGTGGTCCCAGGTCCTCTTTTCAGATGAGTCGCGGTTTAGTCTTGAACACAATGACGGCCGAACTAGAGAGTTTGGAGGCGTGTTGGTGAACGTTACATTGATGCAGCTGTTCGCCAGACCAGGGCCTTTGGGGGAGGATCTGTTATGGTATGGGGTGCCTTCAGCCTCCACCACAAGACACCACTCTACCATATTGATGGAAACCTCACAGGCATCCGCTATCGGGATGAAATCCTGGCGCCTTTCGTTGTTCCGACCATGCAACGGATAGGACCCATGGCAGTCTTCCAAGACGACAATGCTCGGCCACATAGGGCCCGGGTGGCCGAAAACTTCATTGTGCAGGCCGGCATCAACAGGATGATCTTCCCGGCGTATAGTCCCGACCTCAATCCCATCGAGCATATGTGGGATGAGTTGGGGAGACGTGTGAAGGAGAACCATCCACCTCCCAGAGACCGCCAGGATCTCTTCCAAATGCTGCAACTGGAATGGCAGAGAATCCCTCAGAGGGGTCATCAGAACACTGGTCAACTCGATGAGGAGTCGCTGCGTGGAATGTCTCGCCAATGGCGGTGGCCACACCACTATTGAAATGATTTTGTGAACTGAACAGATTTTGCGAACTTTGATTTCGACCCCATCCTCTGTTTAATTGTCTGTAAATCAACAACCGTTCATTCGATCCCAATGAAATTCAATGTACGTTGGAACAAGATAATGAATTAAATCTGTTCCCAATTTCAAAATCGTGGCTTTTATATTTTGGAAGTCAAAAGATGTTGAAATTTGTCATTATTATGTTGATGTATCCTTACGTTTTCTTGTCGTTACAGTGCCATTGTAAATAGTTCCCCCCCCCCCCCCCCCCACTTCAGTAGGGGCTGTGGCCTAACCTGAATAAACCATTTTTTCCATTCTCTCTCTCACACACACACACACACACATATGCGCGCGCGCGCGCGCGCGCACGCATGCGCACACACATACTTACTGTCATCAGGCAGACACAGGCCACAGGAGTAGGGACACATCTGGAGGACAAAGTCAGGGTGCTGTGTGCAGGTGTCCGGCACGGTCAGTAGGACAGACCCACAGGCACTATGACGGTCAGCACACAGCGTCCGGTCTGAACACGAACGGGATTCAAATATTAATTTTTTTTTTACCAAAGAAGCGATGTATCATTTTCGTCCTTTTTCATTATGCATGCCATATCAATAGATCAACTCAAAATGTTACCAGTGCCTTGTTCTCTCGTGCATATGTACAGATCATCCATAATTCTGTGGTGTTCCGACCGCCAAGGGTTTCGAAAAAGAATCCAACAGCACCCCCAAAGCAGCCAGCGAAAGGTAGTAGAATTAAACAAAACGAAAGTGTGGAGAGAAAAAAGTTGTTGAAAACTAAAAACATTACGCAAACAGTATAAAATGTAAGGGACAATCTTTGAGCCTATGCTTGAGGATCCATTTAAGGATGCAAGGGAGATCAAAAGATATGGAACAGTCTGAGTGGTCAGCTCTGCTGTTCAATAACCCAAGCATTGTCAGCGGCTAAGAATTGTGCAGAACACCTTTCCTTGGATCTCCTAAGAGATGCAATCACCCACTGATTGACCAAACAATATAATGCTGACTTGAGAGGATGTCTGGTTTGGTTCCCTCACCGCTTGTGCTAGATCCCAGGTAAGTAAACTCTTGAACTGTCCTAACTTCTGTCCATTGACATATAAGATATGAGGCATTCCATCAACTTGGTCTTTTGGGTACAAAATGCTATGCAATATCTTGTTGACATTTCATCGTCTTTTAGTAAGCTTCGCGAATTTTTGTTCGCTGCCTGCTGGACCATCGATGTCGTCTGCGAAACGAAGATTTCTGATGGTTCTTATATAAGTTCTGACGGTACTGCCATGATCCTCAAGTACAAGCTGTCATGGTGCGTTCGAGGAATACGTTAAAACGTATGGGAGGTAGAGGGCAGCCCTGAAGAGCTCCAAGTGAAGTATAGAACCACTGTCCGGTTAATGTATTGATAAATGTATTGGCATGTCAACGTCTCTGGAACTGAATTTGATAGTGACCTTTAGCAATAATCACACTAAGTCTGAAGTGGCATGGAACCAACTTCAGCACTGATCGATAAGGGCTTCTCTCCCATACCTGTTTTCATACTCAGCTTCTCCACTCTTTGTATGTACTTCACATAACATGAACTGATACTACATGTGTAGATGTATACAGACTGAGATAAAATATGTTTTCTGTCATTCTTTGAAATTTTGAGGACTGATGTTCCCTGCATTTTGGTTTATTTGAAATAAGAAAACTCAGGAATTCACAGCTTACCTGATAAGCCGTACTTGCAGACAAAAGGAAATCTCCCGTTACAAGAAATGTCGTTCCATGACACATTGAAATAGTCAGTGTAGGCCTCCACACAGTCCTGGTTGTTGTAATTATTGGGCGTGTTGTCTGAAATCAAAGAGAATCAGCGTTAA
>JADBJO010001402.1:347500-360000 GCA_016801955.1 Conus betulinus | reverse complement strand
GTCTCTAAGGTCGTCAGTTACCTGTTAGATCAGCTAGAGATGCAATGCACCAACCTGCAGAGGATACTCATCTTAGAGGGTTATGATACTCAGCCACAGAAATGTCACCTACCTCCACACACGTACCCGGCAGGTGACCACTGACCCTCGCTGAGGCAGGTGAGATTCAGTTGTTCTGAACCTGTTGTACACTGCAATGTCACAATGTCTCCAACCGAACTTTTGCAGGATGCTGCTTCTTCATATGTGGCATCGGATGGTATGACGGGTTCGCTGCAAAACTGCATCTGAATAAAGTTGATGATACCATGGTTAATATAGCCCGGAGTATCTCCTCTCTCTCTCTCTCTCTCTCTCTCTCTCTCTCTCTCTCTCTCTCTCTCACACACACTCTTTCCCTGGTCTGTCCAGCTCATGTTTGATGCAAACCGATATTGTGACAGGCGTGCAACAGTGACGACAAAAAGGAGCAGAGAGTTCCTACTAACTACAGCGTGAGTCGTCCAAATTCCACACACTTCCTCCTTTTCCTTATCTGGTCATGCAGCAGTCGCTTGTGGGATTCCCTCATCCGCTCTCTTTGCTTATATAGTTTGTGTCCCTACAGCTGTTACATAAGGTTGAAGCATAATCAATAATTAATATAACAAAAACACTAAAGAAAAGCTTCCAGGAATGTACATCAATAATTTTTGAAAATTCTTACCATCTGAAATATTGTTGTGAAAAGACGTTTAACTAGTGACGTGATGTGGTTAGTCCTAGATGAATCTTTGTCAATAATGGCTACAAGTATTTATGCTAGTCGACTTTTCCAATTTCATTATCACAAAAAACAATGGTTTGAATTGTGGAATAGTTTTTGTCTTTTTTTTTTTTCGTGACCATACAAACATGCCCTTGTTTGTTTTGTTTCTTCTCCTGTTTGTTTGTTTTTTGGGGGGGTTTGGGGGTTTTTTTTTTTTTTTTATGGACATGCGGCTTAGCTTACTTCAATGAGTGGCCTATCATGTCATCTTGAAATTTATTTGTAAGTTAAAGCTTAGTTCAATGAAAGAGAGCCTGTCAATGTCATCTTGAAATTTATTTGTAAGTTAAAGCTTAGTTCAATGAAAGAGCCTGTCAATGTCATCTTGAAATTTATTTGTAAGTTAAAGCTTAGTTTAATGAAAGAGCCTGTCAATGTCATCTTGAAATTTATTTGTAAGTTAAAGGTATCAAAATTGCTGAAAATGAATTTGATGTTATCATCTGCAGAAATTTCAAAATTACATTTAAGACAGCAAGGTATATCATTTATGTAGATGAAGAACAAAAGGGAGTCTTAAGATAGATCCCTGTGGTACTCCATATCTAAACAGACATAAGTTTAGATGTTTGTTTATTTACCATAACATGCTGCTTCTTGTCAAATGGAAAAAGACAACATGAGACAAATAAATTCTGGTCATTATCTGTAGAATCCCACTTTACGCAACACCAAAGAATGACTTATTACGATAAAGGCTTTTGATAGTCTGTTAACAGAATGCCAGTAAACTCATTTTTATGTATGCTGTACAACAGACTATCAATAAGTTGTGCGAGCCTTGTATGTGAATGATGAGCCTAACTGATCTTCATGGATTAATAAATAAGATTGTTTTCAGAAAGATATGATACAGACGGAGAGAGGGTGGGAGAAAGAGAGAGGAAGAAGAGAGTGACCGAGGGAAGGAGAGAGGGAGGGAGTGAGTGAGAGGCAGTTGGGGGAGGGAAGGAGAACGAGAGAGAGAGAGAGAGAGAGAGAGAGAGAGAGAGACCTCTGACTGGTGCAGGTGGAGGCTGCAGACCACACGTGGCAGCACAGCCAGCTTTAATGATGCCAGCACTGCTTTTCTGGCACACATTGCTTGGGCACAGTGGCGCCCTGTCATACATTCTCTCTGTAGACAAAGTGGGGGAAAACAAGACTCATTTTCATATGTTCTTGCTTTCGTTTCAAATGCAAATTATCCCCCATGCTTTAATTTGTGACTTGACAATTGACAGCCATCACCATCCTCTCTCTCTCTCTCTCTCTCTCTCTCTCTCACACACACACACACACACACACACACACACACACACACACACACACACACAAAACAGTACATAGAGTTATCAGTTTCGTCATTTTACAATGCCCCTCTTCACCCCTCAATCCATTTCTCCACTCACATCTTTTTCATCTGCCTGTCTGATCAGATTTTGTCGCAAGCTGATGCTACAAGAAGATGTAATGATGACGATAATATTTCAGAGACTTTTGCTGTCATAGTAAACACGGGTCGTCGCCATTGCTCTTTTCTTTCCCTTTCTTATCTGATAGGGGCATGTTTCTCGTAAAAAGCACTCTTGAGTACTTCCTGGGCCACCCTCACTACTACAAAGGAAGGTAGGGCCACCCCCTGTCTCTCCTTTCCCCTGTCGGTCCTAGTCACAACAGAAGATTGCAGGGATGCTGTCGCCCCAATCCTAGCAATCTATTACATGAATCCCGTGAACTAGCAAGAAGTTTCACAGCTGAAAGTGTCTGCACGTGTTTTGCAGGTGTAGACACTACCTCTGATCCCAGTTACATTAGGTCACACTTCACGTGCTGGGATGTGACTGCCATCTTCCAGATAACACCCCACCACCTCCTGTCAGACAGCTCACATCACCCTCCCCCTCCCCCCTGTTTTTTTTTCCATGATGATTTTCATTGGCTGTCTTGTTCCCTTGACAGCCTGTCAATCAGACAGACAGACATCAGAGACGTGATGGTTGGCTTAACACTCAAAACGAGAAGATCAAGCCTCCCCACTTTAATGGTCTATTAGGGGCTGTAAGACAGATCACATCCAATGTCAGCGTGTAGAACTCAACACTGGTGCGTGCTGGAGAGGAAAAATGTTCATCTCTCCTACCGTGAGATGCTGTATCAGGTTTCACTGCTTTATCCAAGAAGAAATGTAAGCTGAGGCTAAGTTTCTGTCTTAAGACTATGCTTCGATTGTATTTATGTCCTATACTTTAAACAGTGTAACTTTATGTCAATACTTAGTCAAAACTAAGAAGATGACTAATGAATCCTATATTTCAACTGTATAACGTTTTTGTCAATACTTAGTAAAAAAAAAAATTGTTAAAGTGGCTGATGGAATCTATGTTTGACTGGGTAACTTTATGCCAGTACTTCCAATAATTTGTCAAGATGATTTATAAATGCTGTTGATTGTCTGAATACATTGTAATAGGTGACTGTAGCTAAACTCCATCCTTGGAATAAGTGTTAATTAACCTGTGTCCTTGGACCAAGCGTATATCCATACCTAATACCCTCACCTGAATATTTCACTACATTGAAGAGTTACTTCCCTTCAATTGTTTCAGAGTTTCTTGCTGTCCCGCACCACTCATTGAAAAAAAGACTGAGTGAAAAACTAAAGCAGAGTCTGAAAATTAAGGCTGGGTACCTATATGTTAGTCTAGTCTGACCTTAGCTGACTGAGACTTCACACTTTTTTCTGAAAGTCAGAGGGCAAGCGTGAGGACTTATCAAGCAGTACTGCTAGACACTCATGAACAAAGTTAGTTTCAAAGCTTCACTATTATTACTATTGTTATTATTGTCATTATTGTCATCCTTATTATTTTAACTCCCATGGTCCCCATCCCGACGGCCTCGTTTTCATCCATCACCCATTTTGCGCCGAATATGAGAAGAGAAGTGGTTTGCTCGTCGTTCTTCATTTTCCTTGTCCTAAATTTTGTTTTGTTTTGCCTGAAGAAGACCCAAGAGGTCGAAATGCATTGTGTTTTGTTCTGAAATCTGTCTGGATTTGTCTTGCGAAACTTATAACACTTCTTTTTAAAACTCATTTACAAACCAGGTTCTGTAATCTCCTCAAACCCTGTGACCACGGTACGTCTACCAAAACATACCCAGCATAGGATCAACAATTCAAGCTATCCCGTTGCCTTGCAGACATCAGACTATTCAGCCAGCATACACGAAGTGGTGGATCAGTCTCTAAAAAACGAGAGAGAAATCTGCACATCTCTCTACTACTAAACGCAAGTGAAATTATTGTGTCCCGGCTGGACACCAAATCAAATTATCATCAGATTTCCTCCTTGTATATTGAGATGAAATATGAAGAAATTATCCCAAACAAAGACAAGATTGATTCTATTGATGTTCTGTTAATTTGGATATTTTAATCTTGTATTCACAGTAAAGTTTTATGTGTGAAATAGTACTTCATTGGTGTCAGTCTATTGCATGTTTATACGTCATTTCATGTTCGAACCTGTTTCTAATTCTGTCACTCAGAGCACCAGCAGCTGCAAAAGTGCATAAGCTTAAGGTGGATTACTTTTGAGCCAGGCTGGAGTATCTTTGACAATCCAAAGAAAAGCAATTCTTTCAATGACTGGTACCGGAAAGTTGTCCTTCGACCACTATTAAGAGAGATGATGGGTGTGAATTTTGATATCAGAACTATTCTATATTCTAATAGAGAACATGCCCCGAGTCCTTTCCCCCTGGAAGACCACACCTTCAACACCTACTCGCAACAAATCGGCCACTGATATCACTACACTGTCATGGATTATAGATGATAGTATGGTGGAATGTAAATAAAACTGCATTTGCACTGATTTTAATGTATTTTTAGTAAAAACTGAAAGCAAACATAATCTGCAACAATTGGGGGGGGAAAAACGACGTTCACACGAACAGTGGATTTCAGTATAAAAAAAAACACAATCTGAACTCTTGAGAGAGAGAGAGAGAGAGAGGAGAGAGAGAGAGAGAGAGAGAGAGAGAGAGAGGAGAGAGAGAGAGAGGGACGAAAAATGATTCTGTACCTGCGTTGCAAACATCACAGAAGTCCCGACTGCAGTCCAGGTCAGTGTAGCACCATGGCATGGCGGTATCATCAGGATTGCGGCAATAGTTTTCCTCCAGACCTGATCCGAAGTCTCTGCCCATTTACCCACACAATGAGTCAAACATGTTCTGTAAGAAACGCACATGCTCACCACGATGGAGACTAGTTCAGTTTCAGTCTGTAATGACCAGATTCAGGCCTAAACTGATTTTTTTCAAATTCAGCTACCAGTCATTCATAGTAGAGTCTCTATCTCATAGTGTGGGCATCACAGCCGGACATTCACAGCATGTCTCAGACAAAGGAGACAGCAAACCCAAACTGAAGAATCCAGGTGCTGAAAAGTGTGTTCAATGGAGGCTCCACAGTGCATAGATGGAATGTTTTAAGACAAAAAAAAAATGTCTGAGAACAGAGAACTGTAAATATTCCTGATGAACAAGTGTGTATTATAACACACGTAAATTGTTCACATGCGACAATCATGAAGTTGACCTTCATTATTTCTATTCAGAGAATGGGTGGTCAACATACCGTGGGGTGAAAGGCGTGGTAGAGACAGTGAGTGACCACCACACCTGGGGTGAAAGGCGTGGTACAGACAGTGAGTGACCAACCTACCCGGGGTGGAAGGCGTGGTAGGGACAGTGAGTGACCAACCTACCTGGGGTGAAAGGCGTGGAACAGACAGTGAGTGACCAACCTACCTGGGGTGGAAGGCGTGGTAGGGACAGTGAGTGACCAACCTACCTGGGGTGAAAGGCGTGGTACAGACAGTGAGTGACCAACCTACCTGGGGTGGAAGGCGTGGTAGGGACAGTGAGTGACCAACCTACCTGGGGTGAAAGGCGTGGTACAGACAGTGAGTGACCAACCTACCTGGGGTGAAGGGCGTGGTACAGACAGTGAGTGACCAACCTACCTGGGGTGGAAGGCGTGGTAGGGACAGTGAGTGACCAACCTACCTGGGGGTGGAAGGCGTGGAACAGACAGTGAGTGACCCGAGTCCAGGGCAGACAGGCCTTCATACTCCGTGTGTAGTTCTTCTGTCCACGATACAGCCTGCCCTTCGTCGAGGGCTCATAACAGCCATCGTCCTCTGCTGTGGACAGATTGATACATGGTTATTTTTGTGTATACGGGCACTTTGGACACATCCTCGTCATTGAAAAGAGCAGAGAGGTTTGGAAATGCGCCCTGTGCTAGGTAAGAAAAAAGTGGCCTTGTCTGTGAGACGTGGGATATCCTCTTCCCAAAAGCCATACGTCAATGACTGGGGGTGGGAGGGATGGAGGCGGTGGTGTTGCTCTGATGCTCTGATTGGATGCTATAAAAGGATTCAGTGAGTTGGAAATCAGAATTACATAATTAAATTGCATCTAATCTATTGTCCTGTGTGTTAAGTGCCCCATCATTTCTCTCACTTAAGTTGAAAATAATAATGTGATAATAATGACGATGATAATAATAATGATGACGATGATAATGGGGGCCGGAATTGTTCAGTGGTCGAGCGCCGGACTCGTAATCGTGGTGACCCTGGGATTGGGGGTTCGAATCTCAGCCGGGCCGTTTTGCTACAGGTGGATTTTTCCCTCGGAGTTAATATTGGTTCTGACTCCATTTCCCATACAGTCCTTTGAATGAGTCTATAAACCGAGGTTCGTGTGTGTGAACGCGCGCATAACATCTTGCACACACGTAAAATCCCATCATCAACTTTCGGAAGAAAAGGCCAGTTTGGCCGTTGGTATGGATAACACGTTACACATAGCATGCAACCTGCACGAGAAATGGAAAGAATGAAAGTAAGGAAATTGAGTGATCGATATTGAACGATACTGACTGGATGACACGGGAAACGACTGAATGAAGCGTCAGCTGGCAGCTCTTCAGTCGGCACTAACCAGGTCGGCAGCCCGTTGTGTAAACGTGTGTGGACTTTAAAGCGCTTAGAGTTTGGTCTCTAGCCGAGGATAGGCGCCATATACGTATTCATAATAATGATAATAATGATGATAATAACACCAACAACAACAACAATAATGATGATACTACTACTACTACTGCTACTGCTACTGCTGCTGCTGCTGCTACTACTACTACTACAACTACTACTACTACTAGTGATAATAATAATATCAATAATAATGATGATGATGATGATGATGGTAATGATGATGAAGATGATGATGATGATGATGCATAGTCGTCATCAACGGCCCACTCACGCAGGTACAGTGAAGCAGTGAGGTTGAAGCCGATGTCTTCGGCCACTTGGTCACCGTCTGTACGCAGCGTCAGTATCACTGTGCCATTCATGCTGCGAATCGTCCGACCCAGGCCATCTCCGCAGTACCTGAGGATACAGTTCATCAGCAAAAACTGGATATTAACCCACCCATATTAGCTTTGAATATCATGATCTGTCATGGAGCTAGTCTGATGTCAATCTGTCGTTTAGAGTCTTTTTTTTTATTCAAGCGTCCTTAAGGATCATTTTCATCTCCCTTCTATAACACTGCAGTCCACATTGAAATCCACAGCAAGAGCTACCCGGTGTAAGGCACACAGCGGACTTGCTGAGGAACCTGAGTGTCACGTTGTCCAGTTTCTCCAGAGAAATGGAGAAAGTGGTCATGGATGACACGTTAAACATAGCATGCACTCTGCGTGAAAAATCGAAAGAATAAAAGAGTTGTTAAATGAATGAACGATATTGACTGAATGACCCAGGAAACAGCCGGTTGAAGCGCCAGCAGGCGGCTCTTCAGTTGGCTCTACACCGGTAGGCAGCCCGTTGTGTAAACGAGAATAGGGAATGTAAAGCGCTTAGAGCTTGGTCTCTGGCTGGGGAGACGTGCTATGGGAGAAGGGACTACTCTCTTAAACAAACAGAGTGTCCATCAATAAACGTTACTATCCATGTCCATGCTTTTCTTCTGCACTGACCACGACACAAAAGAGTGAGTGTGAAGAAAGTAAAGGGCAGTCCGGAGAGCGAAGACTTCTACCAAGGTCAATGGATTCTGGGTTCAACCTCTGATTGATCCACATTGAAATTTAATGGCGTCGTCCTCGACCCATACTTCCTCTTCCTAACTACAAGTTTCGTTCAAGTAATTTTTTGTTGTGGGAGATCTCGCTGACTAATTCTAGAACCATGCACTTCAAAATTTCATGGCTTTATCCTTGAGCCTTACCCCATATTTACATTACGGTTTTTTCTTTTTTTTTTTCTATTCAATTCAGTAATCCTGTATTGTATCACGTTATCTCGCTGACAAGCAAACGAGATGTGGGTGAAAATAAAATCTTGGTGGATATAAAATGATCAGATCTTAATATTTTGCATTCGATGTCTTCATTTATAGCTCCAGTGCGTGTGTGGGAAGGAAGAAAGGGGAATGTGGTGGAGGGCACAAGCACAAGGTAAGACCGAGCTAGGACGCACACAGCAAGCTAGTGCACTTATGTGTGTGTGTGTGTGTGTGTGTGTGTGTGTGTGTGTGTGTGTGTGTGTGTGGTCCATGTCAGCATTGACTAGCAATTTATGTTTTGTTTTGGCTCGTTTGTTTTCCTTGTCCTGTTATTGCTTTAAACTCGGCCTTCCATCATACCCCGAAAGGGGCGAAAGGAGTGAATGGTGTGTGTGTGTGTGTGTGTGTGTGTGTGTGTGTGTGTGTGTGTGTGTGTGTGTGTGTGTGTGTGTGTGTGTGTGTGTGTGTGTGTGTGTGTGTGTGTGTGTGTGTTGTGTGTGTGTGTGTGTGTGTGTGTGTGTGTGTGTGTGTGTTCGTCGTTTATTCAATTTATAAGATTTTGTTCAAAATTAAAAACAAGAGATAATGCATAAACTTATTGGCAACAGTAATATATGTCCAGTGGCAGTTTATTAAGATTAATAATCTAAACCTTAGGAGCAATTGAATTTCATTGCATTTTGAGAAGAAAAATATGATGGGGCATGAAGCAACTGCAATTTTTTCCTCATATGTGGCAAGTTTGTTTCGTTTATACGAGAGAATAAGCAGACAGCACAGCAGAAATGGTTTTGACTACTTACAGTGAAAAACGTCGGAATTTCTGATTGTTAGCAGTATAAGAGGGACTTTACATAACTGCCAGGACCCCGGACCCACCGGATCAGCCGGATCTAGGGGATCGATCAATCGAAGTCATCAATAATCAATCAGATTGATAATAGTAACACTTTAATCGAAGTCATTCATAATCAATAACCAATCAATCAGATAACTTTAATTTCTAATCAGATGGATCATATTCATAAAGGATATTGATTATAAAAGAAAAGGGGACTGATCATAAAGGGTATTGATCGAACAATGATTAGTCATTAGAAGTAAATAAGTAAAAATAAACAAATACCTTTCTCATCCCCAAAACTGACCACCGTGCAGCCTATACGCATAAAATTATCCGGTGATTAAGCTGACCATGCGACGACACGCATATAATTCAACGGTGATTATACCGACGAAGCCAAGACCCCTGGACAGTGTACGCGTCTCTGCATGTTCTCTCTTTCTCTCTGGGAGAACTTGATTTGGAAAGTAGATAAGACTGACAATAAGACTGAAATGTTTAATCAATAACAGACCGCTGTGACTGTACCACCACGATATCACCTCCGTACTAAAAAAAAAAAAAAATGACGTTACACTCATGCCTTTCGCAAGAAGCAACAAGGGCGATTATTCAGTCTGTTTTTCTATAGATGTGTATAAAAAATAAATCAGTTTTAAAATCTATAAATAAATCACACATTCTTTAAAATAACCATAACAAATATAGTAATATAAAGAAGTGACACATTAAGAGGCATAGTCATTTGGTCGCTACTGCTGGTTATACGGGCACGTTATGCTAGGCTATGATTTTTTTTTAAATGGTAGGAATAGTCATTCAATACATTATGCATTATTACTTAGAAAACTTACGACAGTGGAAAAACGGAAGACAAAATGATCATAACAAAGAGACAGCAAGGTCTAACAGAGAAAATTTGACTCTATTTAAAATACGGTCATTATGAATTTAACCGATACGGCTGCGCAGCCACAGATCTCTTTAAAAAAAATGGAGACGTTTTAACAGCCACAAGAGTGGAAAAAGTATTTTCCCAACTTGTTACCCTGGCACATGGCCGAAGCCGGACTTTATTTGATCTCCACTCATTCCTCAGATCCTCAAAAACATAAAGTGGGGTGTCGCTTTTGCGGTATTTCGCTGACGCAATGGGAAGAGACCAATACACCGTTTTGGGAACATATGAGGTGGAATCCGCGATGTGCCTTTATTTGTGAAAAAAAATAACATCCTATGGCATGAATATCACCGGTGAAGGAGAAGATAGAGTTGACTGTCATTTTATAGTAAGTGACATATTATTATAAATGTAAAGCTTTTTATACTTTATAGCAGAAGACACGATGAAAGTAAGATGGAAACATCCTTTTACCTGCGTAATTTCAGGACCGACTGGGAGTGGCAAAACGGTGTGGGTCACGCAATTCTTGAAGAATATAACAGACATAATGATACCGCCTCCTCAACGTATTGTATGGCGCTACGAAGAATGGAAGCGAGGTTACGATCAGTTTTGAAAGGAGTGCACACACAAAAAGAAAACATTAACGCTTCAACAAGTATACTTATCAGTTGTTTCTATAACTGTATCGTAGTTTGGACTACACAAATAGACTCAGAGATGGTATTTACTATTTCTAGCTCGGTCGGATCAGACACTGTCTATTGGCCCATCTTTGTAAGAAGATTCTTTGGATTACCTCGACCTGGATATTATATAGCTTTGCTTAAAGTGACTACGAACTAATAATAACCATAGCATATTCTGACTCCATAGACTGACCACCGAAGAGTGACCACCGTAATGTAGGATCATTTCACAGCAATTATTCACACGTGAGGATGGTATCATTAATGTTACTATATAAAACATCGTATGCTTATCACTCTTTCATAATCTCATTTTATGACACATCTAAAATGTGCTTTTACTTTTTGTTCCCCTCCCCCTACGAAAAAAAACCTCCGGCTGATTTGTTATTTATAACACATAAAAAGTTTACATTGAACGTAAATGTGTGTTATAGCGCCTTGCACACACACACACACACACACACACACACACACACACACACACACACACACACATATATATATATATATATATATATATATATATATATAAAGACGTTCAAAAATGTCCATCAGCTTGTCATCCCCAGTCCGGTGCACCTCCTGACCATCGGATGTTATACACAGACTGATGGCGCGTCCCTCGAAGTGGTGAAATGCCCAGAGCCCAAAACGACCTACACGGCTAGGCACGTTCCTTTGTCAGTCAGTGTGTGTTCCATGGTTTTATCGTACGAAAGACCAGTCTGCTTTATCAGTGCGATGGGGTGAGCACTCTGCCTCTTTCCATTTAAGTTGTTTGTTTTTTTCATAAGAGATTTGTTTTTAACAGTTGTTACAAAAAGAAATGCACCCAATGTTGCCCATCGTACACAATAATGAGGCTGAAATGTACGTCTCATTATTTCATGTGGCCGGTCCCAAGCCCGGATGAAAACAGAGGAGGTGCTCTCATTTTTTTTCTTGGTTTTCTCAAATACATATTATACACAAAGAGAGAGAGAGAGAGAGAGAGAGAGAGAGAGAGAGAGAGAGAGAGAGGCGAGAGAGAGAGAGAGAGAATAATTATGCAGAGATACAGAGTACACTGTCCAGGCGTCTTGGCTTCCTCGGTATAATCACCGTTGAATTATATGCGTGTCGTCGCATGGTCAGCTTAATCACCGGATGATTTTATACGTACAGGCTCCACGGTGGTCAGTTTTTGGGATGAGAAAGGTATTTGTTGTTTTTACTTATTTACTTCTAATGGCTAATCATTTTTCGATCAATACCCTTTATGATCAGTCCCCTTTTCTTTTATGATCAATATCCTTTATGAATATGATCCATCTGATTAGATATCAATATTATCTGATTGATTGGTTATCAGTTATTAAGGGACTTCGATTGTCGTGTTACTATTATCAATTTGATTGATTATTGATGACTTTGATTGATCGATCTCCGAGATCGGCTGATCCAGTGGGGTCCGGGGTCAAGGCAGTTATAAAGTCCCTCTGATATTACAATTGTTTTCAGTGCATATGCATAGTATATTTTTACGAATATGGTATGTTTTTACCAACATGCAATTTGAAATGAAAAAAAAATTATAGCTTTTCAGTAAGACAGACAGGTCGATAAAAGATATCATGTATATCAATATTTGATAATTGCTTTCAGTAAGTACACAGAAAACATTCAGAGTATTGCAATTTTTACGAAAGTGTTTCGAATCCGCCTTTTGTGATAAAGTGAATTCAATACCCCCAAGAAGTGTGTGTGTGTGTGTGTGTGTGTGTGTGTGTGTGTGTGTGTGTGTGTGAGGGCTCGCCCTGCGTGTGTGTGTGTGTATGTGTGTGTGCGTGCCTGTCCGCGCGCGCGCTCATATGCGCGTGAGATTGTATGAGCGTGCTAGCGCACCATTACACAAAATAC
>JADBJO010001402.1:337500-342500 GCA_016801955.1 Conus betulinus | reverse complement strand
ATTGACAACAGCATTTTATCTTTGTTTTGAAAACTGTAAAGACGAGTAGTCATAGCACTGATTTAGTCTGGAATACGTAATTAGTTCCACAGAGATGTTTTTCAAAGTAATTGGTGTGGTTTGTATGTCTGATCATCATATTCACGTGAGTTGAATAGAATCTCTGTCTAATCATCATATTTAACAAGGTGGTTTACTTATGCTTCCTCGTTCCTTATTTTAAAACATACAGTCCCATAACAAAAAACACTTCTATAATATATTCATGTGTTTAGATTTGTCAACCACCAAACATTTTATCTTGCCGTTCAACGAAGTAGATTTCAGCGATCTGTCAATATGAAGCCAGATCACGGATTTTCACTACATTACTTTTTTTATAATTAGCGATCTTGCCGCTATGGCCAGCCTAAACAAATGTACATAATAATGAAGATTTCCCCTGACGATGTTCAGTCACCTTCTCATGAATCAATACCGTACAATCAATGCTTTCATAGCTTTTTACAGTGTCTAAAACCATCAGTGACATTCGGGAAGAAGCTTCATTTACTAATGCTTCCCAGCTGTCCTTTGTTTCTATCATTCATTACCATATCTGTAACTGATATAGGAATCCTATTCTAATATGTGAGCGACTTTTTCAAAGCTTTTTTCTTGTTGAATATTCATGTCCCAATCGATTACATAATGCTGCTCTCTCTCTCTCTCTCTCTCTCTCTCTCTCTCTCTCTCTCTCTCTCTCTCTCTCTCAAGAATGGAATTCTCATATAAGTAACAGTAAAAGATTAATGTATATAGAACTTTTTACACTGTGCATGATGTAAAGAGATGCTTACCGATGAATCTTGACAGACATTTGAAAAATGTATTGACTAGATTTAGAAATTGGCATTTCTGAAATAGCAAAACACCGATTTCATTACAAAACACACAGTAAATACTGATTTAAAATGTCTTCTTTGCCCAAAATGAAAACAAGAAGACGAATTACATTTGTTTTATATTGCTCCGTTTTGAACGACTTAAGAGCACAGTACATACCATCTAAATTTTCGAAAGATCCTTGTCAGCTGAGATTGACACTGCTTAAGGCATCTGAGCATGAACAAACAGTTCGAAATTTATCAATGTATTTGTATAAAAAGCGTTTAAAGCTGCGTTCTATTGTCATGTCTCTTGAAGACACAGTAAAATGCATTGTTGACACTTGACTGGCATTTTCCTATTAGATCTGATTATTGTTTTTGTTCATGTACACTCCTTCATGAAAATGATAGATAGTTCACCTGCAACTTCCTGGCAGGTCTTGGAGCCCATGTTCTGCAGGAGCACGAACGACTGAGTGTTGGGCAGGTGGACGAGAGGTGTACTGGTGTAGCCGTCATCACGACAGCAGAACTCCAGGCGGGTATCGCTGCTGTCCGTGAACTGACCGTCAGGCAGACGGCCTTCTGCCTGCCCTGTGCTGTTCGCAGCATCATCAAATTGGATGGAACCCGGCTCGAAACCTATGGATTGAAAGGAGAGATAAAAAAAAAAAACCCCTCAAAGCTTATTGTTGTAGACCTTTAACAAATTACAAATGCACATTTCTTGGCATTTGAACGAATCTGAACGAGGCCTAAAACACTAATTCTGTTGCTGCTTCATGCGTTCATGCCCCTTCAGGCTCTCTCTCCTCTCTCTCTCTCTCTCTCTCTCTCTCTCTCTCTCTCTCTCTCTCTCTCTCTCTCTCATTCAAACACACACACACACACACACACACACACACACACACACACACGCACGCACGCACGCACGCAAGCACGCACGCACGCACACACACACACACACACACACACACACACACACACACACACACACACACACGACACAGAGAGAGAGAGAGAGAGAGAGAGAGAGAGAGAGAGAGAGAGAGATCCATGGCCACACTGATGAAAGATTGTTCGAGAGAGATGTCAAGACTGCAGATCTCAACTTGTCTGGAAGAAAGCCTTCAAATTTTCACTGGAACTAAATGATTTATTTCACGCCATGCAGTTCCCTTACAGGGAAAACGCAATGACAGGCACTTGAACATCACCTTCCTAAATGAACTCATTGTCCAAGCCATGCCTGGACCTAAGTGTTCGAGAGCTTTAGCACATCTTCAGCAAGCTAGCCAAATGGCGGATATGTGATGCGGCCACTGACGCACAGTGAAAGTAATATGAAGATGGCTGGAAATTTAGACTTCAACACATTTCTGTGTGATGGCCCCTTAAAGCGATCTCTAATGAGTGAAATACAGCAAAACGGTAAATTATATTAGATGTAGTAGTTTCGTCGATCATGATTAATTGAAAAACACAGTTTCTGCTTGCTTGTAGTGATGCAGAAAGGGAGGTCACTCTTGAAATGAGAAATCGTATTCGTAAAGCTCACTGAGTTTCCAAAGCAGGAGTGTCAGGTGATGAATTCATCTGAAATCCTACACTTAATCTGCCCCCAAATGACACAACCTGCTGCTGTTGACCCACTTTGTACTGGGCAACTAAATACTCGTCCAAAGCAAGTATCGGTACGCAGTCTTCTGGTCTTATGCACAAACATTTTAGGTGGTAGACCGTTAGGTATATCGAAATTACCATCTGTCCATGCTATCCCATCAAAAGACCATGTCAGTGTGGTTGCTCACGCGCGTGCGCGCGCGTGTATATATATGTGTGTGTGTGTGTGTGTGTGTGCGTGCGTGCGTGCGTGCGTGCGTGCGTGCGTGTGTGTGTGTGTGTGTGTGTGTGTGTGTGTGTGTGTGTGTGTGTGTGTGTGTGTGTGTGTGTGTGTGTGTGTGTGGTAAAAACTGTAATTGAAGGAAACAAGTGCAGCTAAACAGCTGGAAGAAAGCGAGAGAGTGTGAGCGAGTGTGTGCACGCACGCGCAAGACTGACTAAGAGGGAAAAAAAAAACAGACAGACAGACAGGCATGGCGGTACATGCATACTAACATACCAAGTGATCTATGCAAATGGCTTTCTCTTTTTTTTTTTTTTTTGTGTTGTTGTTGTTGTTGTTGTTGTTGTTGTTGTCAGTCACATGAAAATAATACTCCAAACTGTGTCCTCCTACTTTCATGTGTCATTCCTTTAAACGCGTCGTGTCATTATTCATAACTTTATCAAACAAAGCAAAAGGCACGGACGGACAGCTCAAACAGGGATATGCATACCTTCCGGACAGCCACCGTTTACTCGCAGGATGCAGTATCGTCCAGACTCCCACTGAGGAGCGGTCACCGAGTCGTCTTCTTCCCTGACGCAGAATTGGTACCGGAACACGTCAGCTTCAAAGGAACCGGCCAGATGGAACACGTTACTCTTCCTGTTGTTACCTGCCCCTTCGTGCTGCCAGCTGCCCTCCAGGAACTGGCCACCTGGGCAACCTCCGCTGGCGGAGAAGAAGGCGAAAGAGCCAGACGGCCAGCCAGGGACGGTCGCAGCTGCAAAAGAAAAACGTTACTCGTGAGTGTGTGTTTGTTTGCTTCGGCAGATCTTCGTTCAGTTCAGTTCAGTAGTTTTATTTAACGTCTTTTCATCACAAGATGATCTTAGACCTACAGATCTTCGTTGCGTTTAAGTAATTTTACGACTGCTGCAGTGTTGACAAAGTAGATAGGAGGCGCATGAAATGGAAAGGAACACAAAATCTACAGTACAAATGTGCATGATTTTTTTTTTTCTGACATGACTGACCAGTGGTTTGAAGAATGTTCTCACATTGAGAGCGGAGACTGCATGTTCTTCAATGTGGACATTCGTTATATTAAATTATTACTCCATTTTACACAGACTAAATATTTTGATACAGTCTGTATACGTACGGGTCACATGTCAGAGAGAGAGAGAGAGAGAGAGAGAGAGAATGACATGTACTTGTGTTACTGAACAATTTTGCAAATATGAGAGAGTGAGACAGAGAGAGACAGAGAGAGAGAGAGAGAGAGAGAGAGAGAAAGAGAGAGAGAGTACTAGTGCTATTGAACGTTTGCCACAAATGAAATCATATATGGAACAGCTATGTATTCAAATTCTTCACTTTAGAACTGTCACAATAGCATCATCCTTTCACATGCATGTCTTTGTTCGCTTTAGAGGAATCAACAAAACAAATTCTTCTTTGCTCATATTTCTTTTCTCTACCTGTTGATCTAACATGTAGCTGGAAAAACTGAATATTACTTTGCTTATGGTATATTCATATGTCTCTGCATGTAATTCACTGTGATGTGTTATGAAACTGCACGGTGGAGCTGCTTTCTACAACATTCTACGACATTCTTGTGCTTATCAGAACGGTTGATCGAGGATTTTTTCATACAGGTTTGTATATACAGTGATCACAGACAGTTTATGTTCATTAAATTTACCTTAGTTGTTAGTGGTACTGACTGAGAAAAAAATATAAAAAGGAGATGTTTTCCTTCTTTGATGGCGGTGACACTGAAGGAAGGTCAAGCAGGTATTGTATAGTTCCAACTGGTGTCTTCGTGGTTCCCAAGATCAATCTCATTGCTCCATTTTGAATTCTTTCCAAGTTAAGAAATTTGCTCTTGGACAGTATTGAAAGGCCTGATCTCTAATCAGTCACACTGAGTACAACTGCGTAATGCAGTCGGTAAAGATGGCGCTGTTAAATGTCTTTTGTTACATGGCACACAGCCCCTTTTTGCATTTAAGAACAATATTCTCAACATGTTTTCTACAGGCCAGCATTTCATTTACTATCTGCCAGTGTCAACACTCAGGCAATTCCGTTTCTATTGAGGTCTGCAGGGCCTATAGTGTAAACTGTCATGTACCTTGTTTGATAGTGGTGGAGTCCACTGTAGAAGATTCACACTGAATTATGTACCTTGTTTGATAGTGGTGGAGTCCACTGTAAAAGATCCACACTGAATTATGTACCTTGTAGTGTAAACTGTCATGTACCTGTTTGATGGTGGTGCAGTCCACTGTAGCAGA
>JADBJO010001402.1:290000-332500 GCA_016801955.1 Conus betulinus | reverse complement strand
GATGACAGACAAGATCTGCCGGTCGACATATAATCAGACGCTACAAATCATGAATATTATCAAATACCTTACCGAACCCCCGTAGTGCATGGAGTTTGACGTATCATACTGGTAAACTTCATACGCATCTGGGTCGGGATACTTCATGTTGTAAGTCCACTCCATATCTGTTGGAAGATGAAATAGGGGCTCCTATTGCAGCGGGTCATAAATTTCTGATTTATTACATTCATACAGTGTTATTAGAGCGTCTACATGTACCAATTGACTCGGAAGCATTCTGGTTCCATATTACGTGTGAGTAGAGTATGAGTCACTCAAATACTTGGCTAACAAACATTTTTAGGAAATGTGAAATGTTTGATACAATCATACATCTACCCCACTGAAACACTTGTATTACATAGTTTTTTTTACGTAACATACATTTTCAGTGTGTGTGTGTGTGTGTGTGTGTGTGTGTGTGTGTGTGTGTGTGTGTGTGTGTGTGTGTGTGTGTGTGTGTGTTGTGTGTGCGGAGACAGACAGACAGAGAATGGTGTTGTGAGGGTGGATAGGTACATGTTATTTTTGGATGCTGATGCCTGGTGGTCAGATGGTCCCTAGTCTGGCAAGAAGATGGGATTCCTGCATGGTACGTTCAAAGTTGTCACTCTAGATTGTCAAAGCATCATGACTTCGACATGACTGATGTTGTGTTGGAGATGGTTGAACCATATACAAATTTCTGCACTTTTAAAACCAACTTACTCTTACAAGAAAAGTAAATGCTGATAGAGCAAGAAAATATTGTCGTCTATACAAAGAAATACACAGGCCTACTATGTGATGCGAATTATTAACTGCAGGATCTTTTTTCAATTGTTTCCCTCACCCTGTCACACACACACACACACACACACACACACACACACACACACACACACACACACTTCTTCTTCCTTCCTACCTGCTACTTCTCACAAACCCTCTCCCTACACACACTCAAAATTAGACACACCTCCCGGTCTGCTCCTGTCCAGCTTCATGATGTCTTCACGCCATGGACTCTGATGTTCATGCCACAGACCCAGAGTGTGACCCAGCTCGTGAGACACGTGCCCTGAAATAACATCTTACTGTATTGGTATGTCGTGAGTACACGTGCCCTGAAAATAACATCTTACTGTATTGGTATGTCGTGAGTACACGCGTCCTGAAAATATCTTACTATATTGGTATGTCGTGAGTACACGTGCCCTGAAAACAATATTCTATGGTATTGATATGTCGTGAGTACATGTGCCCTGGAAAAACATCCTATGGTATTGGCATGTCGAAACAAATGTAAATGCTCCAAAGCCTTCAGAGTACAAAAAAATCAGGTTAGAAGTTCACGTGTGTCAAAAGAACAGCAAACACCAAAAGGATGGAACTGTTTTAAATCCTTAAACTCAATCTTTTCTGCTTCTGAAATAATGATACAAACTGTTTTCTTCAATTATTCTGCGTATTCATCAATGATGGAATAAAAAAAAAAGATATCACCTAAACTTGATGAAATACATAGCCATCTACAATAAAATGGATTGAAAATGAAATTCGGCAGTTTTGCTCCAAAGCAAAAAGTAGAGATATATTATGTAAATTATGTAGTCTGGGTGTCTCTGGTGAAATCAATGGTAATCTACAGTAATAACTTATTATTCTGTAAGTTACTGTTTTATGGTAAAGTCTACATTCATAAAAGCCTTTTGAAACATGTTTCAAATAAGGTATTCCAAGGACATCTGAAAACTTTATGGCGCTTCCTCCAAACACGGTGGAAAGGGGTGGGGTGGGGTATTTCTTTAATAGATTGTAGTTCGCATGTTTGATTTTCCATAAAGTTTTGCAGTATTAAAAAGGAAATTTGAAGTGAATTGTTACTTGCGATTGCGTTACTTTATACCGCACTGCGCTTGCTTAGCAAATGACCTGTGCTTGATGAGTTCTTAGAAAGTTCGTAACTGAAGACAGAGAACAGAACTGCAGCAAGAACTGTTGTATATGTATTAACTGCACATATTCGTGGACATCTGAATCTTTCAAACAAATACATCTCAAGTGTCAAAATACAACGCTACTTTAAATCAACAGTTTCTGATTGATATAATGTCTTGTATGCCAGACACTTTTCTATACCCTTCATGTAATAAAATCCTGCAGGTGTGCTTTGTCCAAAACGCAGCTCTTTTTAAAACGTTTTTATGTATTTTAAAAAAATTGTGTAAATACTTTCCCGTGCAATAAGTGAATGCAATTAATATCTCGTTATGTAAATCTCATTATTTTCTAAATTAATGGAATATGGTGGCAAATTCATTTTCATATTCTTAAATTTGTTTTAAATCCTACGCATATCTTTGCAGTCTGACGCTGCCTGATTACTAAATTCAATTCAAAATTAATTTATTGCCCTGAGTCTGGCGCTTAGTTCCAAATGCACTTTTTTCCTTTCCCCTTCTTTAGCTATTTTCAATTCCTCTTTCCAGTAACTTTGCTCTGTACGTTTGCCATCATTTTAACGTTCACAAGTTAGAATGGTAGCCTGACACGAGTGTTTCTGTACACTTTAAGTGCAATGCAGTGCCATCTACCACAGTTATGATATTATATCTGGAAAATGCCAGAAGGAGGATTCTAAGTTTGTCAGTATATACCCTAATATGCATGTATTGTGTTCAATCAGGAGTAAATGCTCACCAAACGACAATGAGCAGGAGCATTGTTGCTTTAAAGGTAGTAGTCTCTCATATTCCATATGCAGTTAAGTGCTACACAAGGATTAAAAAGTCTAAAAGAGTTACTGTTTGAAGTATCTGATCTTGTGGTTTCTTGTAATTGTTTTTCAAAGCAAAGGTGTAAATGCGTAATATTTGTCCAAAATTACATACCAACCACGTTCAGCTTATTTCTTTTCAATTCCACAGTAAAAAGTGTGCATGGCAAGTACACGGTTTACTTCCAAGTGTTGGGGTTTGGTTGTATTGTTTATCGCACAGACTTTGAGGGAAGATTTCTTAACTGCGTTCACAGCATATATCACGAATTTCGCCACAGAGATTAGTTCCTGCCCCTTGAGCTCATCGATTTGTGTGTGCAGAATGACGGGTGTAGAGTCAGATCCTGCTCTGGGCTTGTTTGGTGCCAGTTTTGTTGTTGTCAACTATGTACATTTTTATTCATTGCATGAAATCCCGAGACATTGTTAAGTCATTTTAAGTTCAGCTTCCTTATAGCTGAATCACAGAGTCTATTCATACGTGTCATATCTGCCATTACGTTACAATTCTCTTGGATTGAGATCCGGCTTTAGAATTTGCGACAGGTTTCAAGACGTACTATTTTGCCGTCAGATGTTTGCGTCTCTCTATCCTTCAACTTTATCATCTGATAGGACTTTATTGCCTTCTAGTGTCGTTTAACAGTTATAAGCCATTTTCTCAGCTGGTGTGGTTCTGTGTATTATTTATGCGATTATGTGATCTCTCAGTAGCACTCATCATCTGCACATACACTGGTGGGGGGAAGAGAGAGAGAGACAGAGAGAGAGAGAGAGAGAGAGAGAGAGAGAGAGAGAGAGAGAGAGCGCGTATTGAGGGATACGAAGTGAAGGGGGTGTATATGGTATATGAAAAAGAGGTAGGTCGAGGGAAAAGAGTGCAGGGGCGGCTGGCTCTGTATGGAGTGCAGCTGTCACTCAGAGTTCTGTCGACCATCTGTCGTTGGCAGCGAGGCCCTCAAAGACTGCAACTGATTGTCCGCTATTTTTTTTTTCCAGAATGACAATATTGTGGCATGCAGTCACGTAGCAGTCGTGTGTTTCCAACTCTTGATCGAAGATATTGCCAGGAGAGTGTGAAAATCTCCGAATCGGATTTTGGCTCAGCAAGTTTTCGTCCCACTGTTTTTCTTTTGTTCTGATTTCAACTTCAGAATGAATTCTGATTTGAACTCATGTTCTGAAGTTGGCGTTGTGTGGCCGCAAGATTCGGAATTCTCTGGGTCATGTTTGTACACAAATTGTGCTCAAAGTTATTACTCAACAAAAAGTGAACAGGTTAATTACAAAATACATTGATATTCAAGGCGTCTTGTTATTAGCTACGAAGAAAGTCAGTTACTAAAATTATCGGTCAGTCTGCGCATCTGTCTTATACTACCTCGTAATAAATATGCATAAAAGCTGATCAAAATAATATTACCTACGACGCCATTCAGAGTCTGATCTAGGAGCAACATATCCTTAACAGCTTTTGGATCACTGGACGTTAAGCACGTCTTCCATTAGACAGGTATTACATAAAAACCCATTTTTGTAATTTAGTGACTGTTAAGTACCACAAAGTCCCACATTTGAATTTTCACAAATTCTCACACCTTCCCACATTTAAAAATCCCAAGTATGAATGTTTCAATGTCTGTAATGTGTGTTATTGTGTCGAAAGAAACAGAAAGAAAGAAAACTTCCTCTGGGTTTAATTAATTACATTATTCTGGATTTGTCTTACCCCCCCCCCCCCCCCCCCCCCCCCCCCCCACCATCCGAATTGTGCGACTTACTATGGCATGCTTGTCACACAACGTCTTCACAGACTGATATGGTTTCTCCTAAGGCATACTCCAGTGAAGCAGATCATTGGAACACTTGCTGTTCCAGCCGCTTCTAATTCTTGGGCATCATGAAACTTTCAAACCAGATGTTTCTGTCGTGTGCATGTAAGTGAGAATATGTAGGTAAGCCAAGAGACATCTTACCCGACTACAGCAACTGTTGTACTGCCCAGATTCAGAATGGATATTGCCCTGATGAGCAGCGCATCTGCAACAACAGTTCATTATCATTACCTTACAGGACCCGTTGATTTAAATTTAACAAATAGGCTTCATAAATTTGTTCGCTTACACAAACGTTCGTTGAATGCAATCCTTATCTGAAAGAAATCTGTAACACAATTTTTCTTCTCGTTTGCAAACGTTTAAGCCATTTCTAACAACGTTATGTTCACTAGTTCACAGATCATCAACCTGCGGAGTTATAGTTGAGTTCGAGTTTGCACTCAGCTCGTGTGAAGTTTCATAGTAAAAGAACCATCCACTGTTCTGTATCGTCATATGGCTTACTAGTCACGTCGCTCCCACACCGCCTTCTCTATCATACCCAAACACAACCTCTTTTGGGCAGTATGACCAGCACGGACATCAGCAGCCTACAAGGAGCAGTCAATATCAGGTCGCCATTTGCCACCAGCAAAAGAGGCGCTGCACTGCCTCTGAGTCATTTACCAGCGTTCAGTGCTGCCTGTTCTGGTCCAGCAAATGCAGGACGCCACATACCAGTCCCCTGAGGCCAATGTCTTTTTAGTTGTGGAGCCAGTGTCAGTGAGCATCCCTGTTAAGAGAGTGACACCACACCTGTCTGATGACAATCCCCCACGGATGACTCCAGCAACCCGGCGCTTACATGGACGAACAAAATCATCAAAGTTTACAGAATTGGAGACCGCTTTTGTTATTATGGTCAATGTATATACAAAAAAAAATGATGAAATGATGTTAAGTTCACTCGGTCGGAGACGATATGAGATTGGTGTACTCCGTGCTTTCTTTCTTAACGTATCCCGCTGTTTACCCCGGCCTAAGACATATGTACGCCTGCAGGGTTAATCAGGAAGTATGAATAATTCTCAGACCCGCCTCCCGTAAAGGGATGTAACTCGCTTGTGTGGGTCCACAAACCCTTTTTCACATGGCACACTCACCAACTCTGGGCAGCAGCTGGCTTGGACCAAAAAAAATCTCAAAAATACATACTTCTGATTAAGTCATTTCATTTCATGTTCTTGTTGTGGTTTACTTTGAGAAAATTTGCATTGAATCGCCTTCGCTGAAATGTGCTATTTCCTATTCCTTGAAACTATTACCTACAGAAGCATTTGATTTCACAGACTAATGGAACCATGAATTTAAAGTATTTGATTGGAACAAAGTGTGGATTTTAATCTTTACCGGAATAAATACTGGTATGAAAGAAAATAGTCCCTCTGATGCCAGCCCCTGTGTTTATGACACAAAAACAAAAATAAGTGGTATCTAATCTATATCTTTACCCCTTTCCTTTAGTGATGGTGACGTGAGACTCCTCGGTTAAGCCGTATTTCCTCATGGTTTCCTGCAGCACCCAGGGCACAAAACGGATACACGTGTACCTGTGCCATCGGGTGAACGCCGCCACAGCTTCGTCTCTGTAGTAAACACACCTGCATCAAAGTTTCATGGAATGGAACTTGCAGCTCACGGAACCATGGGTCATATGATTGTACTCTTGAAAACAACTTGGGGTATATTGTTAACCCGACTTCTTAGAATCCAGTGACAGTTGGACGAAGCTGTGACAAAACGGTATAACAGTCAAAGATCTCCACAAGTCTCTATCCTCAGTTATTGATGTAGCCAGTACAGTCGTTTATACTGTCCATTCAGAACTTCTTTTGCCTGCCTTCGGAACGCCCTTTATCCACGATGCACAGTATAATGGCTTTGGGTGGTGAATCAGAGTAGACGACTCATAAACATCAGACCAGGTCTACAGGACTGCTTCTTCCACACGGTCTACTTCTTGTCGTGGTGTGGGAGCTTGTGTACCTCTATGACCCAGAGAGCTATTCCGGCTGAAGCGTATGCTCCTGGTAGGCCACCCAAGCTGGACAGGTCGAAGGGTAGAGGTCAGATTAATGCAGACCAACTCTCCCGGAGGTTAAACGGGTTTGCGTAGGGCTAACACCCCTTCCTAGAAAAAAAAACAAGCTACAGAAGCATTGAAAGCATCAAACCAAGACATTCACTTGGGAGAGGAAGGGTCTCCATCCCGGAGACTCATGACGTCAGGCAGTGAAAGCCGAGAGGAAGCTGCAAGACCGACCCCCATTCTGACCCCCCCGGGAAGTCAACAAGGATAGCCACATGGAACATCAGGACAATGTACGAAGCGGGCAGAACCATCCATACAGCAAGATAGATGAAGACCTATAAGATAGGAGTCCTAGGACTGAGCGAGACAAGGTGACTACAGACAGGACAGCTGAGACTTTCATCAGGAGAGCTGCTCCTGTACTCGAGACACACAGAGGATGAAGCCCCCTCCACACCCCCACCCCCACACCCCCACCCACAGAAGGCGTGGCCCTGATGCCGGCACCGAAGGCGCAGCGGGTACTCATCGGCTGGGAACCTATCAACTCCCCGTATAATCACAGCCAAGTTTAGCACCAAGAATAGAACATCAAGCTGAACATCATCCAATGCTACGCTCCCACAAATGATGCAGAGAAGGAAAAGAAAGATTATTTCTACCAGCAAGTACAAGCTGTGCTGGACAGAAGAGGAGCAAACGACATCACAATAGTTATGGGTGACTTTAACGCCAAGACAGGATCAGACAACACAGGATATGAAGACATCATGGGGACACATGGATTTGGACAGATGAGTGAGAATGGAGAACGCTTTGCAGACCTGTGTGCATTGAACCAGCTGGTGATAGGAGGCAGCATCTTCCCTCACAAGCGCATCCACAAGGCCACCTGGAGATACCCTGACCACGTCACGGTGAACCAGATCGACCACATCTGCATCAGCAGGAAATTTAGGGCGATCATGGCAGGGTGTGAGGGTGATGAGGGGTGCTGACATGCCATCAGACCACCACCTGCTTGTGACAACAGTGAGACTCCGACTCAAGAAGTACACTTCAACAAATACAGCAAGGGCAAGATATAATGTGGAGCTGTTTAGCAGTAAAGAAACAAAGGAGAAATTTCAGATCAGTCTAACCAACGGGTTCCAGCTACTTGAAGAATTGCTTGAAGAGGAAAGCACAGACATCGAGAACCAGTGGCAACATACCAAGAAACTTTGGCATGAGACCTGTGAGGAGGTACTTGGAAAGAAGAAAACTGAACACAAGGAGTGGATCTCTGATGATACTATTCAGAAACTGAACAAAAGGAAAGAGAAGAAAGCCACACTGAACATGAGCCAGACAAGATCAAGCAAAGCACAAGCCCAAGAAGACTACACCCAGGCGGACAAAGAAGTGAAAAAAGTGTGAAGAAAGATAAGAAGGACTTCATCGACAGACTTGCCAGACAAGCAGAGGATGCTGCAGGACAGGGCAAATGACATGAGAGAGCTGTACACCACCACAAAGAAGCTGGCGGGCAAGTTCCAACAGACTGGGAAGCCAGTCAAAGACAAAAACGGAAAGACCCTCACAACAACAGAAGATCAATTGAAGCGATGGGCAGAGCACTTCACGGAATTATTAAACCGTCCCGCCCCTGAAGCACCACCCGACATCCCACCAGCAGAAACAGAACTGCCCATCAACTGTGACAAACCATCGAAAGCAGAGATCAGAAAGGCCATCCTGACACTAAGGAATGGGAAGGCAGCAGGACCTGATGAGATCCCAGCAGAAGCCATTAAAGCGGATGTTGGTATAGCTGTCAACTTTACTGTACAGCCTCTTCGGCAAGATATGGGGAAAAGAGAGCATCCCAGCAGAGTGGAGGGAAGGCATTGTCATCAAACTGCCAAAGAAAGGAGACCTTACCAACTGTAGTAACTATAGAGGGATCATGCTCCTGTCAGTGCCAGGAAAGGTTCTAAACAGAGTGTTATTGGAGAGGATGAAGGAAGCAGTTGACCCAAAGCTCGAGACCAGCAGGCGGGCTTCCGGTGAAACAGATCCTGTGCCGACCAGATCGCCAGCCTCAGGATCATCATCGAACAGTCCTGGAGTGGAACTCGCCCCTTTACATCAACTTCATCGACTATGAAAAGGCCTTTGACAGTGTAGATAGAGAGACACTATGCAAGCTACTGAGACACTATGGAATACCAGATAAGATCATCTCTCTCATCCAGCGCACCTATCAGGATATGAACTGCAGGGTGGCTCATGCAGGCCAGTTGTCAGACGGTTTTGAGGTGAAGACAGGAGTGCGCCAGGGATGTTTGTTGTCACCTTTCCTCTTCCTCCTGATCATCGACTGGATCATGAAGACTACAACAACAGGCTAGAACAATGGGATACAATGGACACTCTGGACGCAGCTAGATGACCTTGACTTTGCTGACGACCTGGCACTCCTCTCCTACAGTCACACACAGATTCAGGACAAGACCACCCACCTTGAGACAACATCAGCAGGAACAGGGCTCAAGATAAACAAGAAGAAGACCGAGCTGATGAAGATCAACACCACAGGCAGCAGCCCAGTCACAGTCGGAGGCGAGCCCATCAGGGAAGTAGATTCCTTTGTCTACTTGGGAAGCGTAGTTGACAAGCAGGGGGGCACCGACCGAGACATCATGGCCAGGATAGGCAAGGCGCGAGCAGCATTCATCATGCTAAAGAAAATCTGGGCCACAGGAGAGATCAGAAGGACAACAAAATTGCGTATTTTCAATTCAAACGTGAAGTCGGTTCTGCTGCTCTACGGCTGCGAGACTTGGAAAATGACCAAGGCAATGCAACAAAAAAATTCAGACCTTCATCAACACCTGTCTGAGGCGCGTCTTCAAAATCAGATGGCCAGAGAAGATCAACAATGAAGATCTATGGAAGCACGCAGGACAGGAACCAGTGGCCAAGCAGATTCTTCGGAGGAAGTGGGCTGGATTGGACACACTCTCAGGAAGCCAGCATCCAGCACCACACGCCAAGCCCTGGCATCGAACCCGCAGGGGAAAAGGAAGAGAGGGCCGACCGCGCAGCAGCTGGAGGCGAGACACTGAGGCAGAGATGAAAAGGCAGGGAACCACTGAACAGGCATTCAGCGAGCAGCCCAGAACCGAGTGCAATGGTGGAGTGTTGTCGATGGCATATGCTCACCCTTGAGCTATGGGCCTAAGTAACTAAGTACAGGACTGCTTCCGGGTCACTCGTTCGGCAGTTGAAGACAGCACTCCTCTGGGTCCCACTTGCACCTTGGGTGTATCTATTTCTGTCGTCGGGGCTCTTTCTTTTGGGCGAATATTCTTTAATCAGAGAGCGATTGATGTCCCCCATTGGTTTTAGGTTTATTTCACCGATTCATTGAAAGTATCGCAAGTCATATTGCTATTGATTTCATTAATTCATTTGTACAAATCAAGGAGATCTAAACACCGACATAAGAGAGACAGATGTTGCACTACACAATAGTCTAGTATGTCTTTGTTTCCCTGGAGAACTTAGCGAAAACATACATTAGATTGCATTTTCCAGATTTACTAGCATTATGACACAAGGATCACATTATCCCATAGACATTAACAGCCACATTAGTGAAAGCCACATCCACAACTTGTAGACCTCTTACAGGAATTCATCTCAATGTCAGCTTTCCAGTCAAACCTTTTCATTTTATTCATTGTTGCCATTAGTGTCATACGTCAGCACACACACACACACACACACACACACACACACACACACACACACACACACACACACACGCGCGCGCGCGCGCGCGCGCGCGCACAGATACGTGTGCGCGCCCACGCGCACACACACACACACACACACACACACACACACGCACGCACGCACGCACACACACACACACACACACACACACACACACACACACACACACACACACGAACTCACCAGTGGCATTCATGTTGAAGTCATAGGGTACAATACCCTTGGGCCAGACATACCACCTATTTCTCGTCATGAACCTCTTTCCCCGAGACAGACTGCGACGCCGTCTTCTCAAGGGGTGCTCTGCGGTGTCTTTCGTCCCAGTTGTTCTGTACCAAGAAGCACAATACTATATAATTCAGTTGCAGTTTAAAGCACAGACTAATTTTCTCTGAATTCTGACGCATCAATCTAGTTAACTGACTCAACATTCTTTAGTAAAGAAAATCATATCTCGTGAACCATTCTGTGGCACCTTACATACCTCTCTCAAAATCGTTCATGCAATAATTCCTTGAAATACTGTCATCAATAAATCTGTACATGAATTCCATTCAATCAGAAAAAGATAACAATAAAAACTCGGACTGACAAACGACATAGTGAAATTCCACTGTGAAAATTAGAGATGATAAATTATACTGCTGATCGTTTACTTTCCATTATTTTGATAAGAAAATAGAAATAAACAGAAGGCAAAAAGGTAACTTTTACCTGGGATTACCTGTACTTGCGACTATTTGTTACTTAGGGTTTCACCATTAATCGGTACAAGCTTTATTACCAGTGCGCGTGATGTTTTTCACAGCAGAGTCCCAGAATCGGATTGCCTCTCTGACCACGTTGCTTTTGCAGCTCTGCTCTCTAACTAGGCAAGCAAGTCCTTGGGCAGAAAACCTATAGATTGCTAATGAGATCAAATCCAGGTGAACAAATTGGCTATCCCAGAACTCGTTATATTCTTTTGGTTAAAGCAGTCAATGGTGCAAACACGTTTTTTTTTTTTTTTTTTTTGTTTTTTTTTTGTTTAAATTGTGTTTGTTTTTGTCAGTATCATTATTCATAATTATGTACTTTTACTGCCTGAAATTTTCAGTAGATACGGATACGTGAGTTGATGAGCTGGGAGACATCCAAGAGATCTTTCAGAAAAGAAAGAAGATAGAGTCGTATGTCACTTATCTTAAAATCCACATTCATGGCACATTGACCTCATCTTCAAAACTGTCAAAAAACTATTTCTGAAAGACCTCTAAACAGTGCCACGATATTTTTAAATGTCAGAAACGGTACATCTGGGCCTGCTTAAAGCATACAGTGCCACGATATTTCTAATGATACAAACTGTCCATCTGGGTCCGTTTAAAGCAAACAAGTTGCCTGACTCTCCTGTCCTCATTTAATTTGACATGAGACAGGATCCACAGCGATTTTTGTTTCTGTCTGTTGTCTCTTTCCTTCGATCTTGTTCACGATTCATTATTGTCACGAGTGGAGGTTTCGATGCGTCATACACCTTTCTTCTGCAATTCTCCTGAGTTATAAAGACTGGCACTGGAAATCATGTTTCATTTATCGTCCGTCTTTGGGCTTCGTTTTGGAATGCAGGGAATGGTGCCGTCGAGGGGGAGACTCTATGATGGTTGATTTAACTTTTTCTATAGGAGTTTAGTTCTCTATGGGAATTGATTTCTGTCCGGCTCAGAATGATCGATTATCGGTATTGATCATCAGTTACACCACTGCCATGCCTGCTTGCAGTGGGGGATAAAAAAAAAAAAATGAGCTTGTTGCCGCTTCCCTCAACATTCTTTGTGATCAATCAGTTACTGGATAGCCCGCGAAATGGTATGTTCTATGCTAGCCAAAGTGGTTGTGCTTATGGGCAGCGCCCTGCAAGGTAGCATGCAGCAGTGTTATCTCAATGCCCTACATTCTGTCTACGGCACCAAGAAACGTCCTCTGTGCTGTTTCACAGGCCAGACAAAGTGACAAGTTAAACAGCAAGTATAGTCCGACAACTGTAAACCAATGACAGAATGGTCACCAGTTCTCTTTTGATGATAGACAAATTACTATCCAAAGTCGAAATAAGCCATCCAATATGTTACAAAGGTAAACTGTTTACTGTAGAAGTCTGCAGAAACAGATGCTAAAAATCCGAATTGATGGAACATCCAGCATTGCAACCAACTAGACAATGAACAAGGAAAAACAACGACAGCGACAACGACAACAGTAACAACGACAACAACAAAAAGCAGCAACATCAACAAGCAGAAAGTAAGATTCCAAACATCAAAGATTCTCACCCCGGTTTCAATGAGCTGCTTGCGAATAATGTCCCAGTCCGACGGAGCATACAGTTCATTGTACTTTTCTTCCTGAAGAATAAAATAATGAAATAAAACATAGTGGTTGAGGTTTGCACGTGCGCAGGCACACACACACACACACACACACACACACACACACACACATACACGCGCGCGCACCCGCTCATGCATGCACGCATGCACGCATGCCCACGCGCACACGCACACGCGCACACGCGTGCGCATACACACACACACACACACACACACACACACACGCACACGCACGCACGCACGCACGCACACACACACACACACACTCACACACACACACACACACACACACACACACACACATACACACATACACACTCACACACATTTCAAAAATTTATTATTCTGAGAACCTTACTAAGGTCTGGGAGATTTCAGACCACAGCATAAAGTATGTGATTTAACATATACTGCTCAAAACAATTTAAGAACCAGTTGAAAACATTCACACGGAATTCAACCGAAAAACAAAATAACTTCTTCAAACAATTTAATTGAAAATTCATCTATGGAACGATACAATGACATCAGAAATAAACGAATAACAGCTGCTCCAAACAACTTCATGGGCTTAATTGATGAACACCTTCATTTCAGAAATCAGATCAGTTAAATCAAATGACAAGCAGTGTCGATACTCAGTATGGCCGCCATTAGCGCGGATACAAGCTAGACATCTCTGTCTCATAGAGTCCACAAGCCTCCGGAGAGTCAGCTGGGGGATGCTGTTCCACTCCTGCTGCAATAAGTCGAAGAGCTGGCCCAGGTTCACTGCCAGAGGGTGGTTTCTCGTGAAGCAGGCGCCCCAGGACGTCCCAGGCATGCTCGATCGGGTTAAGGTCGGGCGAGGACGCTGGCCAGTCGAGGTGGTTGACCTGCTGCTCCTCCAAGAAGACGTTTTTCCACCCTGGCACGGTGGGAACGGACGTTGTCGTCCTGGAGGATGGCGTCAGGGCCCAGGGCTTGCAGGCAGGCAGGACCAGAGGCTGAGGAATGTTGTCCCTGTACCCCACACCAGTTAGGTTGCCTTCAACTCGGTACAGGGGGGGTTCTGAAGTTCCTTCCTATGCCACCCCACACCATGATAGACCCCCCGCCATACCGTCCTGTTCAATTACATTGGCTTCTTGGTAGCATTCCCCTGTCTGCTCCAGACACGTATGCGACCATCGTGGAAGAGCCGAGTGAAACGCAGCTTGTCAGAAAACTTCCCCCGGGCCCAGTGCTGCCTCGTCCAGGCCACATGAGCTCAGCACCAGGTCAGTCGCGCCCTACAGTAAGCCGCCGTCAGCACAGGCCAAACAGCTGGAGTCTTGCACGGAGGTTAACTTCGCTCAGGCGGTTCTGAACAGTTTGGTCGGAAATGTTGACCTTTGCTGCAGCACACAGTTGCCTGAGGTTGTTTGCAGTGGCAGTTCTTTGTCTCAGCGCCGTCAGAACCAGCAGTCTGTCCTGCTGTCTGGTGGTGGACCTAGGCCAGCCAGACCATCTTCGTTCAGCAGTACTACCGGTGGCATTGAAGCAGTCATGAAGTCTTTGGATGACAGCATGATGCACTTGAAGCCGACGACCCAACTTCTCTGATGCCTACACCTTCTTGAAGCCAAGCAACAGCACTCCCCAGGTTAGTGTCATTTATCTCCGTCTTGGTGGCATGGTTAAACACCCCCCCAAAAAGCGGCTTTTTATATACCCACTGGTCAGCAAAACTGGTTGCCATGTGTTCAGTAAAGGCTCGACTTGCACGTGCAATGCGGTTTGCAGTCAGCCCAACTCTGCTGCCTCGGCTATGCGCTCGTAAACCGCGACCATGTTTTCGTGATTTCGGTGTTTCTTTTGTGAACGCGTTCAACCCACTAGACTCAGATTCAAATAAACACATGCCAAAACCAGTTTTGATTGAAGCAGTTGTCACACTTTCAGTGCAAAAATTGGACAAAAGCTTTGAATTCTGTACGCTACGATGCGTTAGCTAAACTATATGAAAAATGCAGGTGGCTCTTAAATTGTTTTGAGCAGTATATTTGAGGGGAGAAAATCGAATGCCTAAAAAGTTACAGCGTTTTTTAAAGATTTGTGTTTACCTGAGTGTGCCTTTTCCCAGAAAATAACTTTCGACAGACTTTGTAGGTGATATTCTTATATGATTATTTATGCGGTAATATTTTTTCAAATGTCGGATTCTTTGAACGAACTTTCATAAACTAGTTTCGAGTCTAGAACAGATTTCATGTAGCATTTTTTTCAGTATGTTATTTGTATGATGACCATTAGCTCAGCCCGTCTAAATAGGTAGACAGACAATGATTGTAAAGTCTACATTCAGATGATGAAACTGTGTTTCCATGAGGTAATAAATCAGTACACTTTTTATTCATTTTTTGTAGTGTTATTATCCCTTTGTAGTAATGTTTCCAAATGTATGGGGTTTTTTTTTATATTGCAAAGAATGACCCATTTTGACATAAATGATCTCTGTTTAGAAACATTTACAAACCTCAAACTCGGAGAGGTCCTGTTTTTGTTTTTTTTTTAAATAATCTGAATTATGCTGAACGATTCTAATCGATAAATTCAAATCCGGGAGTCAGTAAGATCCTAGTTATAACTAAGCTTTCATGAATGATGCTGATCAATTTTGACTAATATGTTCAAGTGATAACCTACGCAGTTTTTATAGAATTTACATGAATCTTCAGAGATTGCACTGATCCAAAATTAGATTGTTCTTCTTTCGATATGAATAGACAGTGAGGTTTTTTTTTTTTTTTTTTTTCCAATTCCACTATAACCAAAACTATTCTACTTTTTCTCAAGCGATATAATTGTTTCCAGAGTTTTAACGGCAATATTTACCTGCACCAACCAAATAAGCCCTGATGATGATAATGCGAGGTGAAAGGAAAGAGAAACAGCCAACAGAATGATGACATCATCTGACCTGACGTTCTTGTCCGTGCTGGTGCTGTCTGATGGGGGTACCATGCCGGGTCAGCACCGTCAACTGGCCGTCCTCTGTCTCTGAGAAGGACGCTGCTGCTGAAGCAGCTACTGCTCTCTGACCAACAGATCTTTCCTTCTGAAAGATGGCTGACTGCTCTTCGTCGGGATGATTGAATCCATACGTTGATAAATGCGTAAATGCATAAATTAAATACCTCGTAACTAAAGTGAATGCTAATGTCTGTATGTACGTAGGTACATACATACATACATACATACATACATACATACATACATACATACATACATGCGTGTATGTGTGTGTAAGTATGTATATATGTTTATTCAAACAACAAAATAAACAACAATCACATCATCAGTTTCTTCCCAATATTTCGACCGCTCCGTCAAAGGACTCTAAGTATTTATCTATTTATCCATATGTACTTAGAGTCCTTTGCCTATAGGCTATATGTTAGTCCAGGATTTCTTATGTGTTCAATATGTCCTGTCCAAATGAAATGTGTGTCACTGTTTAACAAATGAATTTGAACATTGTGCATATTTAACTACGTTTAATGCGCCCTCCCAAAACACTCTCCTATGTATATGTCTGGCGCTAAATGTAGACCACACCAAAGAAATCGATTCATTTTCGAACACTTCAAAAGCTAGCAAAGTTTCCAGATGCGAAAAAGTTTCGTATCACTATTCCTCTACTAGATTAAGAAACCTTTTCGTTCCAGTATTATTTTTCTAATTACTACCATAATCTCTTGCACTTGTGCCTTCAAATTCTGAATCTCAGTAAACTAATGCTGATGTTTTTGCCTTATCGTGGCAATGATTTCAACTTGTGATTGCTTAATTACGAGTAGTTTCACAATATACAACACGTAATTCACTTCAGATGGACCAAAAAAAAAGATAATTTTTTAGCATACCGTATGCAGTGAAGTGGATGGCAATACAGGAATGGCCAGCAGTACAGGCAGAAAAAGGTAACAACTAAACGGTTGAATCGTTCTGATGCCATTTCAACCCATGCGCAAGTTTTCTCCCTAGCAACTGGCTGCAGAATGACCCGATGCTGACCACAGCAGCTAAATAGGGCCATTATACACGTAGTATGGCCCCCTACCCACATTATTTACTGCGCATGGATAAACATCGGATTCCAACAGCTGGACAGATGACTCAGTATACCCTCGACACTATCGTGCCACCAGATCGCTGTCAACATCTTTACTACTGTGTGTACATGTCTGGTTTATTTCTGTACAGTCTGCTCATTTTTGTCAATGACATTGGACTCTAAATTAACTGCCATTTTTTGACGGTTTGATATCTCTTACCTCATATTTCCAGTGCCGTCAGTTAGAAAGCAAGTTTCTTCAGCCCCAAGTGTATCAAAGCAAAGCAAGTTTGTGAAGGGCATAACTTCTACAGAATGCTTTGAGGGCTTTGGACGACAATGATTTAGAATGTGAGGCGGGACAACTGGCAGATTAGTGGAGAAACATCAAGGTCCACGACTAGCACAGACCTTCGGACTTCGTGAAGGAGATCGACGCTATCAGGTGAACGTTCACAGGTTGCAGTAAATACCGATGACAGGTAAAATTCCTGAGTTCAAACTTTTGATAGTCAAGAGGTGACAAAATTATTATGCACTCAGACTTGACGCAATTCATTTTGTTTCGAGGCTGAGCCAGTTGAAGGCTGTTCAACAGAGGTGAACGGACCAGAGCACGTGGACAATTCACAATAGGAGTCTTCTATTTCTTTTTTGTCCAAACCAGTATTGCTGTAAAGTTTTGAGCCGATGCTATTGTCAGGCTGGTTTGGCCGCGTGTGAACAAGTAGTCGTAAGTTTAAGGAGGATAATAATCGTGTGAAATGAACTCTCAGACGTTTCAATGAATCGATGTCCATTGATAAGGCCGAGTCTCGAAGTTATTTGTTTGGCTGTTTGTATATTCTGACTGAATGCTGGTGTACTGGGAAAAACGGTAGTTGCAGAGAGATTCATTGTGGAAGTGAACATCGCTTTAAAAAGGCCAAGCGTGGAATGGACATAGCCCAAGGGAGATCTTTGTCCAAATCCCTATGTACACTGGACACTGGGAAGGACGAGGCACACAACACGAGGACAGACGGCATTAGCAGGACAGAGACAGGATTTAAGATAACCTGCTCTATGAGAGGCTGAAATAGTTTCTGACGCAGAGAGACGGGCGTTGAGTAGAGATAAAAAAAAATCTACGTACAGAACCGGGAGGTGAGGGAGGAGCAAGACAAGGTGAAGACTACCACTTCATAGGAGAGTCCGTAGAAAAACGACCACGGAGACCTAGTCCTGAGTCTGATGCTGTAAGAAACAAGATGTCACCATCACCTGCCGCCTGTTCAGACAATCAGGCTTTAAGTAGTGATCTGTTGGTGTAACAGACTCAACTGTGGTGGTGGTGGTGGTGGTGGTGGTGGTGTGTGTGTGTGTGTGTGTGTGTGTGTGCGTGCGTGTGTGCGTGCGTGCGTGCGTGCGTGCGTGCGTGCGTGCGTGCGTGCGTGCGTGCGTGCGTGCGTGTGTGTGTGTGTGTGTGTGTGTGTGTGTGTGTGTGTGTGTGCGTGTGTGTGTATGCGTGTGTGTGTGTGTGTGTGCGTGTGTGTGTGTGTGTGTGTGTGTGTGGAGAAACCTGGCCAGGCAAGAAGCCTGTCACAGTAGGCCTACTGAACATTTGTTAAGTTAATATGGAGCTATTGTATTTCTAGAATATTTTTGTGCATTTAAGATTTTCATGTGTGTATTATAAGTAGAGTAGAAGCTATATTTCTTGTTCTACGTTGTATGAGAAGGGACGCAGATGCGCAATACCCTATTCCCAGAGAGAGAGAGAGAGATGATTGGAGCGCGCATATGCTGTATGAATGCAGAGAGATACCCTTGGTGTGTTAAGCCAAAATAAATCACACACACGCACACACACACACACACACACACACACACACACACAGACGGGAGGGAGGGGAGGGGGGAAACATTCTGCATCTGATTTTGAACTCTTGGGCGAAGTTAGCGTTGTCAGTTAATATTATTTCCGATAGGGAGTTTTAAGACAGTTTTTCGTGTGAATAAATACGGGTTGTTTGATTTTGTCATTTGAGTCTCAACTGTTTACATGGAAATATGCAGAAAAAATGGCGTCACCTTCATTGAATATGGTTGGTAAAGAAAAAAAAAGAAAACGAAAGAAAAACAACGACAACAAACAACGTTAACAACAACAACAACAACAACAACAAAAAACAATAACAGCAACAACAACAACAACAACGAGAACAAGCACACACATAAACATGTCACAGTTTGACAGACGAAGAGAGCAATGATTTTGCTGCTTGCTTTCTGCTTCCCCTCACCCATCCTACCCAGTCACCACTATTTTCTCTCTCTTCCCCCCCCCCCCCCCCCCCCCCCCCCCCCCCCCCCCCCCCCTGTGATTTACGTAGCATCCTCACTCGCAGCGCTATGATAAACATCGGTATTTCAGTGAAGGTCATTGATATGGATGGGAGATGAAAGGAAAGTGAAGGGCGAGATACGATCTGTCAGTCCGCAGATAAATGGGCAGCTCAGTGTTACAGCTGACGGGATAGTAACATTAGAACCAATCACACAGTGGGTGGTACATGACTACAATCGACGGACTGAGATGGGACAAAGATAACAGCGCACGCGCGCGCGCGCGCGTGTGTGTGTGTGTGTGTGTGTGTGTGTGTGTGTGTGTGTGTGTGTGTGTGTGTGTGTGTGTGCGTGTGTGTGTGAATCTGCGCATACGTGTGTTTTGTACAGTGTGCGTATGCGCTCGCTCGCGAACGCGTGCCCGAGTGTGTGCCTGCATGTGTGTGCGTGCGCACGTGTGCTCGCGCGCGTTTTATTTCCTATTTAGAGACACACAACCCAAGACAAAATGATCCTGATGTCAGCATTCTGTCATTTTTCATAATCTAAGCGCTAAGTAATTGTTTACAATGCATTCTGATTGCTCCTTAATCCACTTTCAGATCAGACTGAAAGTTCCAAAACTAGTCTCCCTCAACCGTCTGGAGACAAAAAAACAATTGACATGCCTGATTATAGCAGTGTTTTGAAGCTTTCCCATATATGGCCGATTTTTAGACAGACCTTCAAACATCCTGTAAGCAACAGATCAACCGATTCTAAAGTTGGTCCGGATTTGGTCCTCGTCGTCACTGCAACAACTCTGGAGTTTTCACCACCGGTGAGATTTTTGCATATATATATATATATATATATATATATATATACATATATATATATATATATATATATATATATATATATATATGTGTGTGTGTGTGTGTGTGTGTGTGTGTGGCCGTTTTAATCGAACCGTTTACACAGCCATGTTCTATGTTCAATGTATATGTGACTTTTTAAAAGTTAATCGCACAGCTGCCAACCTTCTGTGGTTAAAACTTGGAGCTCAACTAGCCGCCATGGTGAAGTGGTTAGCACTGAGGGCGGTGGGCCGGGAGTTAAGGATTCAGACTTTTTTCGGAGGTGTTTGAAAGGCCCGGCCAGCTCTTGCCCAGAGTGGATGGTGCTGTGGGGCTTAAAGGAAAGACTGGAATCACACAACAGCACTGGCGAGTTTCGTCTATTGAACGGAGGCATCTCTGAGAGAGAGTCAAATTTCCCCATCAACACATCAGGTATCTGTATCTCTCGGGTTTGGTTGACATCAAGATGCATGTATCAGTATCACAGGAAGAGTAGAATACAATCCGGTCATTAGTCTCTGGCCGGACTAGAACCCTATCATCTTCATCGTCGTCATGGATCATCCAAAACTGCCATATTCTGTGGTCCTTCATGCACATCTCCCATAACAACTGGGTTCTGAGTTCTTCCCCACATCCATGCCTCTGGCAAGACTGTGACAAGATCGTTGGCATAACGTAGTTCATGGGAACTGTCTTTGGATGACTCGAAGAGCTAAGGCTTTGCAGGTGAGCAATTACTGCTGTCAGCAGGGTTGAAATGGTGGTGTCCTGTACATTTTGTCATTATGAGCATCGCAGAATGTCACCCGAGTGATCTGACAGCAGCAGTAAAGCGTGTGTTGTGGTAGAATGGCAGACTGCCTCTTGACAATCCAGTATGAATTGTTTCCCGTGTAGACTGTTTAAGGTCGGGCTGCAGCAAACAACCCTGGCTGTGGCTGTGTGCGGGCTGACCAGAGTGAATGGCATGGGAGCAAGGCCACAGAGGGGATAGGGAAGATGAAACAACCTTTACCGTGCTTCCTGGGTCTTCCATGAACCGCTGACTCAATCAAAACATCATATTTTATAAACGAATAGAGCTGTGCTCACGAAATCTAGGAGTTTTGTCGACGATTTTAATAGCCGTTGATCACAGAAATTTCAAGTATGGTCACAATCAATTATCAGCATAATTAGTCGCAGTTCCCCCACAACCCATACATTTTAATGGGTCGCACATGACCTGCACCATCCAGTGAGGAATAAGCTGTTGCACCATTCTTCATCACATGTGGTCTTACCAGACCCGCATGATCTGAATAGAGATAAGTAGTAGGGATAAGCATGGAAAAGCCTCTACAAAATGTGTGGGTCTTGGGTGACCTGCACAATTGAGTCTGTGTTGTCAAAACCATCATCTGGTAAAGGTTGAAAAAAAATGAAGGCAAAATACAACTAAACCCACACTTAATTAATACACAATATGAAATATGTGTGAACTTTTGAGGAGTTTGGCTTCATCCGACATCACCAATAACACACATAAATATGCACAGAAATACTCCTCAGATCAAGTGTCAGTAGCACAGAAAGAAAGAAGAAAAGAAAATCACAGTCAGGGGAAGCAGCCAGAAGTTCGGCTTTCAACAGAAAGCAATGTTACTCCTAACTGCATGCTCTCATCTGCAGAGCTGACAAAAAAAAATGTACCTTTGACTGGTGTTACACACACCCTAACATCTGCAGGTTATCACTTTGGTTCTGCTTGACAAAATTTCATCATCCCTCGATGTTGCTGGATTATTCAATGAACAAAGATTCACAAATCGTATTACACGCTCTTCTCCATGACCAGCTTAGCTGGATTTTCCTCTGAAAACATTACAAACACAATTTCAACACTGATGTTCAAATTTTCACCTTCTAAAATTTTTCTTCTTTGCACTCTTTGTTCAGAAGGAACTAAATTTCAGTCGACATTACATCTGCAGCACAAACTGCAAGATCTTCTGTGACAAAGTTTCAAGGCAATCTGACATGACCAGCTCCCTATGAACAGTTGCTCGTGGAAAGTGACACAATGCGTTTTGTTGCAGTTGTGGACTGGAGAGTCAGAATGAGTATGGTTGCAGTTATGTGAATGAAAACTATGACAGATGCCATCTTTTAAAGCAAAAGAAAGTGTAAGTGCAACACACTGCCAACATAAATATTGCAAAGAATGCATGCACACATCCACACACCATTAGCATCAACATTTGGAACTGAATTATGCACAGACGCACACACAAGATGTTGAAAAAGTTCAAGTTTCAAAGTGAACCTTTATTCAAAATTAAACACAAACACACACACACGTACGCATACACACATGTACACATGCACACACACACACACACACACACACACACACACACACACACACACACATACACACACACTCAAACACAGTAAGCGATGACGGAATCAAAACTTGATCACTTTAGGTTTCTTTTCTTGGTGACTTTCTGATGTTCTTGTGCTCCACTGGCTATGGCGCCATCATTGTCATCATCCATTGCATCAACACTGGCTGCCATGCTCATCTTAGTCAGGGTCTTGCTGCTTATCCCTGTAACATCATAATCATTATTGTCATACAAACCTTTTTGTCTGAGAACCATCAATCCTCTGTACTGCCTGTGTGGATCATCAGTCTTCTGTATGGTATGAACCAGTCCTCTGTATTAATCACCACCCCCTGTATTGCCTGTGAGGACAATATTCTTCTGTTCTGTACGTATGAACCAGTCTTCTGTATGGTCTGTATGAACCAGTCTTCCATGTTGTCTGTATGAACCAGTCTTCCATGTTGTCTGTATGAAGCAGTCCTCTGTATTGTGTGAATGAACCAGTCTTCTGTATGGTCTGTATGAACCAGTCCTCTGTAATGTGTGTATGAACCACTCCTCTGTATGGTCTGTATGAACCAGTCCTCTGTATGGTCTGTATGAACCAGTCCTCTGTATGGTCTTTATGAACCAGTCCTCTGTATGGTCTGTATGAACCAGTCTTCTGTGTTCTCTGTTTGAACCAGTTTTTCCATGTTGTCTGTATGAATCAGTCCTCTGTATTGTCTGTATGAACCAGTCCTCTGTCTTCTCTGTATGAACCAGTCCTCTGTATTGTCTCTATGAACCAGTCCTCTGTATCCTCTGTATGAATCAGTCCTCTGTATCCTCTGTATAAACCAGTCCTCTGCATCCTCTGTATGAACCAATCCTCTGTATTCTCTGTACAAACCAGTCCTCTGTATCGTCTGTATCAACCAATCCTCTCACAGTATTATCTGTGTGGACAATCACTTCTCTTTGCTGTGTCTTTGAACATTTGTACAGCTGCATTGTCTTTTTCTTCTTTTATTTGCTTGCTGTTCTGCATTATGCTTCAACATAACTGTTTTGATGAAAATGACAGGTTGACACAACACCAAACTACACATGTACACCTCCAGAGGATACCAACCCTTTTTTTTAATTCAATACAAAAGCTGATAAGCATAACACTTAAAACAAGAATCTCAGTCTTAGCTTTCCAGCAGCAACAACAACAAAATCTTTAAATGGTTGACAGTATAAAAGGTTTTAAAAATGTCAGAGGATTGACAGTTACATACTAAACGCATGGTTTACATGGCCAATTCCTATGAAAAGAACACTCTGTGACAAAAGCTTTGTAGATTATAACAGTAATGAAAATATTTTTATTTTTTTTTAACACATCAAAATCCTGCCTGTAGGTTTCTTTGCAATGAAAATTATGGACTTCCAAAGTTTGTTTGTCTGTGATCAGCTACTTTGAGAAATCAGTTGAAGATCAGCTGATTGAACAGTCAGATTGTCACTAGCAGCCAAAATGCTTTCAAAAGTTAAAAAGATCAAAAACAGTCTTGTTGTTGATAGATGACACAGACAACTTATTCAGAGAATTTAAAAAAAAAAACGATCATAGCATGGAACAGACTAAAAACAAATTAGCCCAGCAGCCATTTATGAGATTCTTGTGCAAAATCAAAGTAAATCAATCATTCATTATAACAATGAAAACTATTGTGCAAATAATAAAGATACAACAGGACTAAATCAAATATCTGGGTGTACTGACAATATGCCCATGTCAATCAGTTGGCCGAGTCAAAGAATTCACTGTTCCAATAGTAAGCTGTTTGCATACAAGAAAAATTCTAGCACGGATAGATCAACATTATCAATGGAACAAAAAGCACAATGATCAGCCATGACAGAAAAAAAAATCAAATTAAAACCAGAACATACACAAAGTCTCTCCGCAGGACTGGTTAGCGTGGAAGTGTTTTTTCATTTTGTGCTTTTTCCCAGGATATGATATTGTTTGTCATGAGATAACTACAATCAACATGGACATGGTTTTCAATCACATCTTGACAAGTTTTTTTTTCCCACTCTCATGCTTGTGCATGTGTACAGGGAAAGGGATCACATTCAGTCTGCCCCTTATACGCTGACTCTCTAACAAGACTACAACAGGGTTGGTTTGCTTTTTTAACAAAATGTGCAGCAGGATCACAGAGCATGATGCACTCAAGTGCATCTTTCTTCCTAAAGTGTGTGAATGACTAAAATCAATCAACCAAGCATCAACAACTTCAGGCTAAATGAGTCAACACACAACAGTCCCAACTCAAATGAGCGTGCACTGTGAAGGTGAAGACATGACTCACCTTGTTTGGCCAGGTATTCAGGACAGTCACGCTGAAAGTGCTCCACTGAACCACATGTTCTGCATCCTCCACCTGCCATCAGCACACAGAGAAGAACAACACAGATGGAACACCCTGAACCCACAGGATCTGACACCTACTTGTACCTTCTTGTTGTCTCGCGCTCAACTAGTATGTTGTCCCTGTCATTCACCCAGTGTGTCAACCAAATGTCATGTTTTGCCTCCTCCAATAAAACAGTCATGATCATCATACCTGTTCTATGATTGTTTGTTTTCAGATGTTTCAAAGTGTTTCATAAAGTCACATCCTTCACAACATCGATTTCAGACTTCTATGGACTACCTGTGGGATACATACTTCCACTCAAGTCAGTAGGATGTATTTTTAACATTATATTTTTTCTTCATTTATACAGAGTATGATTATCATTATTATCATCATAATGACTATCATCATCATCATTACTGTTATCATGATTAGCATTACTACTGTACTACTACTACTTCTTTATAACATGACTTCTTCTATCAACTTTATTTGCCAAGGAGGCAAAGCGAATCGCTGGAGCAAGGAAAGTCCATGGTGGATAGTTTGGAAAGATGGATTAATCACACACAACTCCAGGGTCACTGTCTGCATTGTTCACATGGGGGAAAGGGAGAAGTGGGAGCCCCGAACAAGTGACAGTGGTAATAACTGTAAGATTTAGTTTGACAGTGGATGATTCAGTGGTCCAGATGCCACCTAACAGGAGGCGTGTATGTGCCGAGTCATTGCGCAGCAGGCAAGTGACCACAACAGTCACTTACAAACATCAGCAACATACAGAATAACGCACATCAACCACCCTACATCTATACCTACATTGTTGAACAAAATCTGGTGCCACCTGGACATGCAGGTACATTTTTTTTTCTTTTCTTTTGTTTGTAATTTTCTTTTTTATCTCCAATTCTGTGTAGCACTGTAGAAATGTATTGAGCAATTTAAGTTGTTACCATTTGTCCAACGTAACTATTGATCAAAAGTTCTAGAAACAAAGAGCCAAAGATGCAACAGAAGAGGACTCACCTGAAGGATATAGGCCCTTAGGGTTGTCGGGACAGGACCGGGCCAGGTGACCCTGCTTGCCACACACATAGCAGCTGGCATAGGGCATGGCATCTGGAGACACACAGGAAGCACAGAGTACACAACAGCTGCCATAGTGTTTAATGCCTGAATATAGTCACAAGAAAAACACATACACATAAACGCACACGGCAGATGGCATAATAATGCAATCTGCAGACAGAAAAAAATGACACCCCATCTGCAACACACACACACACACACACACACACACACACACACACACACACACACACACACATTTGAGTAGCTGCAACATTGTAGTCCATCTGTATAAAATGAAGTTCAGTGACTTTTTTCAAATAATAAAAATAACAGAGTAGCGGACAAAAGTTATGACAACTGCTACAAAATAAAGCAGCCAAAACACAAATATACACACAATGCATGAGGTATTACCCAAGCAGTGCATGAAAATTGACATAGATTATGAGTTTTGCACACACACACACACACACACACACACACACACACACACACACACACAGGATACACACACACACACACACACACACACACACACACACACACACACACACACACACACACACACACACTAAAAAGGTTAACTGTCTGAGATAATTTGAATAGAGTGTTCAAAGACACACTCTTAATGCAAGAGTATAGTTTTACATGAAGACATTGTTTTGCACTGGAAGCAAGGTATTAGCATCTCTTGTGAATGAGCTGAATCCACAATACACTTCAGAGTTGCCTGGAAGTCAGGGTGACCTCTCTGAACAATGTCATTGTAACCTCTAGGAAGTAGGTCAAGTAGTAAGCTTTTCAAATTATAATCATAACAAGTAACAGTACACTAACGTTTCACATCTTGCATAAACAGGTCAATTTGCTGAGGTAGTATAGTGCTTCGTGCACCTGTTTAGACCTGCAATGGCAAGTTTTCTTTCAACAACAGAAACGTCTCAAATGGACTCCTTGAGCTAGTCGATATGCAGCTCACCTTTCGAGCCTTTGGCTTTGCAGAGAGACGCCTTGTGTTCTGTGGACCCACACCGGTAGCATATGCCTGTGCCCTGGGCGCTGGAATCTCCCACCATGCAGTCCTCCACCCTGTGGCCTGGCAGTCGGCACTTGAAACACCGCTGTCAAATCAAAACCCAACACCACATTACAACAACTCTTCAAGTGTTGTTTATGACTAATATCAGCATAAGCCAGTTTTTTTGCTCAGACACTCTGAAATTACATCTGCGCTTTACTGTCTGATTATAACACTGTGGAAAAGGCAGTCAGAACACAAACAATGGCTTGCCTCGATGAAACAGAATTAGTGTTACTCTCAAACTCTGAACTGGAATGTTAACCACATCTGAAGTTACTGGAACTAAATCCAACTAAGCACACATGAAAATACACAATTTTTGTTTCTTTGTCATTCTTAATAGGGTTGGGAGATAACTGACTGAACTTGAAACTAAAACTGCAGCAAATACATTGCATATAATCACCCCCTTCCAACTTCCAAATTCCCCTCCCTCCCCCTTCCCCCGCTTCCTCCAAACTTCATTTCATCTCTCTCTCTCTCTCTCTCTCTCTCTCTCTCTCTGTCTGTCTCTGTCTCTCTCCATCTCCATAACAACAAACTAACAAAGTTTGCAAAGATTTTCAGTGTCATGACATGACTGCAACTCTCTCAACTTATTTTAGTTTGCACAGAGCTTTTCAATATGACATGATCATGATGTGTTTTTGAAGATGACATGAAGCAAAGAATACTCTAGGAAGAAAAACTGAATCACCTTTTTCAAGTCTCTTTCCTCAGCCCTCTTCTGTCTCCGTTTTTCTCGTCTCTGCTCCTTAGAAAGAAGTGTGTGAAGAAGCTTCTCTCCCTTCTTCATGTTCTTGTGCTTCTTACCAGCCTGACCTTTGACCTTTTTGGACACTCCAGCAGGCCTCTGGTCTGAGTGCTTCTGTGCAGTCTGCTCTGAGTCTGGGTTGGAGGGGATTGTCTTGGCAGCAGGTTTGAGTGAGCTCCAATCTGAGGCCTCATGTTTCTTTTTGTTGTCCGGTCCTCGCCTGGCTGTGCGTGTCATGGTGTGCACTGTCAATTAACTTCAACTCTTCAGTTAAAACATACACCTGTCTGCATGACACATCCATCCCCTCTCCCCCGCTTGTACTCATTGTTCTTGTTGTTCTTTTCTTTTTTTTTTTTTTTTTATCTGATTCACATTCTGAACACTGGCTCACTGAAATCAAAGTTATAAACTGTTGCTCAAGAAGCCCCATCTCTAGAAGCAACTGCCATTAATGATTTTAAGATCACAGCATCGCATGGTCATTTAACCTAGTATCTTTTCTTTTATAAAGCAGCTCATTTTCCATTCTGAAAGCAATAAATTGATAAACTAAATCAACAGCCCTGAAAATTAACTCTTTTATTAATTTACACATATGCATGCCTGATCTTAAATAACATTACTGAAATCAATTTTTGATTAACACATAAAATGATAAACATGCCTGAGATTGTTTTATGATGCTTATGATAGTGTTTTTGTCTTCTCATTTGATGCCAGTTAGTTTCGAAGTAGTAAGTGATTGCAGGCAGAAATTAAAACAAATTTAAAAGAAAAATTACCATGCCACTGAACGAAAGAAACAAACAAATCACAAGACAAACATGATGAACTTCGAATTCTTTGGTTTTCCTCAGAATACAACTTTACAAGACACAGAAACAATTACTTATCTCCTCAAATCTTCTGCACCCAGTTGGAGGAGATAAGTCATTTTGTACCTAATCTGAGGAGATAAATGATTGTTCGTTTTTTGTTTTTATTGTCTTGAATATTATTTGTCTTGCCTGAGGAAGACCAGTGAGGTCAAAATAAGTCATGTTTGTTTTATGATTTATTTCTTTCATTTGGCATTGTAATTTTCTTTTAAGTTCTTTTTTAGAAGTACAATTTTGTGCAGTTCAGCTTTCTGAGGATTACAGATCTGAGCTTGGTTCATCAGCTCGTAATAGTCTGACAATGATATCACCCTAAAAAACTCTACTTGGATATGTGTATACAGACACAGAGGCAGAAAGGAGTGTTAAGCTACACAAATAAGTTGAAGAACAATTTCTGATAATAACACAACAGTAAAACTAAATAATTATTGTTACCACAAAACCTCAACACTAACAGATGCCAAAACTTATGTCAAGGGGCCCCCTCAAGTTGATTTTCACTGATCATGAACACTTTTATTCGCTTAGTTTAAGAGATAAATTTTTCAAGTGACTTTCTAGCGTGTAAAACTGTAAGTACAGTGTTCAGTTTAGTTCAGGAATTCATCTGATGGGGACATAAATAACATTAACAGGCTAATTATCAAAAAGAGATCCCTGACACCATTCATGTTCATTACATGTGGTCGACTGGTATTTTAGGGGTTTAAGTTGCAAAACCATCCCATCCACAGGCAAGCTCTGTTATTTTTTTTTTAACCCATTAATTGAAATAATTTTCCAAGCTGAGATGTAAAAACTGTAGTTGAAACTAATGTGAACATCAACAAAACTTGGTCTAAGTGATTCCTTGGCGGAAATGCATCTCGAGAAACAGTGACTTTAGATGTAGCAAACATTTATCACAATCTGCAATATTTTCACACAAAGTGTTTATTACCCTGTTCTCAGCAACGAAGTTGAAAGTAGCTGAAAGCTGAAAGATAAAGTTCTAATGTCCAGATATACGCCCATTCCATCCTTCCTCACCATAGTAGCCAATGTCATAAGCAACAGCAAGAATATCATAGTGGACGTTAAAGAAAGGAAGAGTAAACTAACGAGCTGCTGTGTTTACATGCCGACGATCGACAAGAACAAAAAAGAACGAAAATACACAATATACTCACAGTATGAACAAAGACTCTAGTTTCCAAAACGTTCTGAGATGATTTCTGTCCCAAAACAGGATCAAAACAACTCTTTTCAAATATTTCGGTCCGCAACATGCAAGTTGGTCGACAACGTGCGTATCGCTATACTTCCGGAAGTGACATTCACACGGTAGGTTACTCTCTTTCCCATATCTGAAATGTCCACAGCTATAAAATAACCACAGAACTCTAAAAGCGAGGCAAGTGACCAAGCGATGAGCAGGTGTCTGTGAGTGACCGCATGTGTGTGTGTGTGTGTGTGTGTGTGTGTGTGTGTGTGTGTGTGTGTGTGTGCGTGCGCGCACGCAGCTGCGTGCGTGTGGGCGCATACGCGTGCTTGTGTGTGTGTGGGTGTGTGTGTGTTGTTGTGTTGTTGTTCTTCAATTTAACGTCTTTTCACTAAATGTGATATTAGACAAGGTGTGTGTGTGTGTGTGTGTGTGTGTGTGTGTGTGTGTGTGTGTGTGTGTGTGCTCGACGCTCGCGCGCGCGTGTGTGGATGTGTGTGCCTGTGTGTGTGTTTGAGTGTGTCGTGCTGCGTGCGTGCGTGAGTGCGCTTTAAAAGAGACATGGTATCCTGGAATATGCACTTTGAAGCATCCTTTTCTAAATTCTGACAAATCGGAATCAAAGTAGGGGCAAAAAAGTATAGAACGTGTGTTGTTGTACAATTATCAAGGGCGCCGCAAGCACATCGAATATTCTTGACATATTTTGTTCTGAATGCATTTATTTTTTTCACCGAAATAATAAGGAGAGAAGTTGTTTACTGTGTCTTGGGATATAATCCTACGTTTGTATTACGGTTTACTGGATTTACTGAGGAAGCCCTTTTTAAAAGATTACTTGCTCGAGAGTTCGTACAACAAAGTATAGAAGAGTTGGGTTTGTGTATTCGGGGGAGAACACTTTCTTTGTAGTATTCCTCAAATTTTTCAAAAGAGGCTCTTTGTAAGAGAGAATATCCTTCGTGTAAGCTCAAGGGAATATGAATAGTAGCCGTATTGTCAGAATTGTTTGCACCTGCTCGAGCAATCCTGTCAGCCCATTCATTTCCGGATATGAAGCAATGGGAAGGAACCCAAAAAAATAACTGTTATACCTCTTGACATGAGATTGTGAGCTATTAGTTCGGCTGTAAAGATAGACAGATTTGCCCCAAGATGAAAGGACTTTTCAATTTTTTAAAATGGAATGACAAAGCCACAACCAGCATTATTGTTTAAGAGAGAGCCATCAGTATAGACTTTTACGAAGTGACGATAACAATCATTGATATGTGATTTTGCTTCGCAAGCTAGAATTAATGTTATCAGTTTTAGATATAGTAGTATAGTTATAATCAAATTTTGGTTTGAAGAGCTCCCAGTTTGGTACGGGACTTACGGGAAAACGCACAGCAAGCTTTTTATGATTGATACCTGAATTGTCAGCAAGTGAGAAGAATATGTGAGTATCGTTTTAGTGGCTCGAATGTTTTTCGCACGTTTAGGAAAATCTACATCAGACCTCATATCCAGTTCCGTTTGGTTAGCACTTTGAATGGTTGAGCAGCGAAGAATGTACTTAGCGCAGGCTAGTTCGCGATGGTCATCAAGAGGTAAGACACCAGCTTCATGGTATGTTCCTATAGCTGAAGCATGAAATGGTACACCAAGGGCTAATCTGAATGCCTTAGAGTCTATACACTGAAGCTTTTTCAGTAAGTACTTAGGAGCACTAAAAAAAAATACCTCTTGTGCATATGACAATTTTGGATCTAACTAAAGCAGAAGAAAGATGTATTAAACTTTTTGTTTCCTGGCCCCAACTTTGTTTGCTTATGTGTGTGTGTGTGTGTGTGTGTGTGTGTGTGTGTATGACTGAAAGCGCGTGCTTGTGTGTGTGTGTGTGTGCGTGTGCGCGTGCGCGCGCGCAGCGGCGTGCGTGTGGGCGCGCACGCGTGCTTTTGTGTGTGTGTGTGTGTGTGTGTGTGTGTGTGTGTGTGTGTGTGAAAAGGGAAGTAACTAACATGTTTGAACACACCCAAGACTAAAGTTGTCCCCGGAATAACAGTTGCTTCCCTGGAACCGCTCCTCTCTCCTAAAATGATCGTCAAACGTGTCTCTCTCTCTCTCCAAGCGAGTGTTTCGGCCCTTATCTCCTGACACTCTAGGGGGGTTGGGCCACACCCGGTTCATGACTCCGGATGTCCCTCTGCTGCCCCCTTTTTTTTTTTTTTTTTCATCTTGGGATGAGCCATGACTGGGATTCGAACCCATGCCCTTCTGGACATGCTCATTCCATTTAATGACTCGTGCACTAACCACTGAGCCACAGGGACACCTGATATTTGTAGGAAAGTTAAGCCTTATGAAGTTCACTTTTGTTCCTCCTTGACCAGATCCAACTTGAACACCTCTCTGCCGCTTCTGCCATTGCTTTCAGGGCTTTGGTTTTTTTTCCCTCCCTGCAACTGAGAGCTGTTTCATGAGGCTGTATGCAGACGTTCCCACAAACCCCCTAGCTCCAATTTCTGCAGTGAGGACTTTGACCTGATAGCCTTCTCTCCTCAGGCTGTTTGCCAGATCAGCATACTTTTCAGTCTTGTAGATCTGAGCTGCCTCCATTCTGTTCTCATAAGGCACCGTGAGCTCGATCATGATCAGCTGCTTGGTTGACTGAGAGTGTAATACTATGTCTGGTCTCATGCCACTCTTGCTGATAATCTCTGGTGACTATTCCATTCTGGGAGGTCTGCTGTGCACTCCCAGTCATCTGCCCCGTCGCTACTTTACATGAGCTTAGGACATGCTCCACTGTTTGTTTTTCATGGCAAAGGGGGCATGAAGGATCGTCTGTTTTTCCCCACTTCACCAGTAATACAGTGCCTCACATTCTTGGGGTCTAACTTACTTGACACAACTGTGTCACATCCTGAAACAATAAAAGCGAGTCGCTTGAAAAAGAGAACAAGAGAGAGAAGAAGAAGAAGAAGAAGAAGAAGAAGAAGAAGAAGAAAAGCCTGTACCGGCAACTCTCAAAGATTCAGTCAAAGAGAAAAGAAAAAGGCGTAGTTAAAGTGCATGGCGCTAAACTCAGCTGGTTCGCCTTAGCTCTCTTCTGGGGTCGACTCTCTCTCTCTCTCTCTCTCTCTCTCTCTCTCTCTCTCTCTCTCTCTCTCTCTCTCTCTCTCTCTCTCTCTCGTAGCAGACAATATGAATGGGTCTGCCTTCAAGTTGGGTTACGATGGTCCCCATATGCTGCTACAGGAGCATCTTTTATTGTAATAATATATATGGGGACCAGGAAAAAGAAGTGCATAGGCAAGGTAATGTTGCTTATAGGCCAGAAGACCGCAAAGGGCCATATCAGGGCTGCCACCACGTTGAAGTCAACTCACAATTCAAAACAAACAAAAAAAAAAGCAAACGAAAACAAAAACAAAGCAAAAACAAAACAAAACAAACAAACAAACAAAAAAATGAATAAATAAAAAAGAACAAAAAAAAGGGCTATAAGCAACATTACCTTACCTATGCACTTCTTTTTCCTGGTCCCCATATGCTGCTAGAGGAGGATCTTTTATTGACGATATATTTCCCTTCTTTTTCATTCTCTTTTTTTTTTCTTCCCGTCCCCCTCCTTTTCTTTTCCTTTTTTTATTTCTTTTTCTTTGTTTTTTTATTATTATTAAAATCTTTGCCAAGTCATTAATGTAATGATGAAGGAATTGTTAGCCTGCACTTATTTTTTCCCATTACTAAATTGCTCAACATGTTATCGTTTGGTCAGTCAGGACAGGGAGCGAGGAGGGTAGGAACTGCACTGAAACTGCTCAGTGAGCTGCCAACAAATGTTGTGTGGTGACGTCTGGTATCTTTGTTCGGATCAAATTTTACAAACATTGCCTATTCTCATTCTTCTCATGTGGCGTACCGTACATGGAGTAGTCCGCACGCAGTGACGCCTCCTTGATAAAACTGAAACTGAAACTCTGTGTGTGTGTGTGTGTGTGTGTGTGTGTGTGTGTGTGTGTGGACACATATGCTCTTTTCTAGTGGTAGTCTTGTGATTTAATACGGTATTTGTTTGTGCGCTTGTCACTGTTTCAAACTGGGGAGAAGGAAAAAAAAAACAGTAACACGACAGAAACGAACTAAAGCGTTACTGAAAACAAGCCCAAAAGAAGGTTGAAAGTAACGCTTATCTTAGTACGAAATACGAAACAGACAAAGAAAATTGTCAACAAATAGCGGCCTGTATATTGCATCAGACGTTACAAATAACAGACATAAATCATGTTTTTAACCCATTCGTACCTTGTAAGAATGAAGAAGCTCCGTGGTGCATTCCATGTCATGTACCACTCAGAATGAAACATATTCTCTTAGAGTGTTGGGACTTGCACGATGTGAGACATAAACATTTTTATCGCAGACTCCATGAAAACCTTGTTCAGAGATGTTCAACCCGATGCGATATTTGAGTTTTCTGAAAGGACGTAGTAGTGTGGCTCGACCTGGCAAACGCATATGGATCTGTACCCCATGAGATGATACAGTTGGCTCTTAAGATGTACCATGTGCCAAAGAACATCTGCGACATGCTCAAGAAGTACTTCAATGGCTTCTCAATGCGGTTCTCTACCAAGGAGTACACAACAGATTGGATCAACTTGGAAGTGGGCATTGCAATGGGCTGCGCCATTTCCCCAATACTGTTCGTGTTGGCAATGGAAGTCATCTTGAAAGCAGCAACAAGCAACGCAAGACAAAACAGACCTTGGCGATGGATACAAGATGCCCCCTCTCAAGGCCTTCATGGATGACACTACAGTGATTTCATCCAGAGAAGACGAGACACGTCACGTGCTGGAGAGGCTGGACGACATAGTTGCCTCATCCAGAATGAAGTCAAGCCAAAGAAATCACGGAGTCTCTCACTGAGAGAAAGGAAAAAGTGGCCGAATCTGTGGTCTTCAGTGTTGCCAACCCAGACCATTCCAACAGTAACAGAAGAGCCAGTCAAGAGCCTTGGAAGATGGTATGATGATACGCTGAAAGACACACGAAGAGCAAAAGAAACCAAACAGATGTCGGAAGAAGAAGGGCTTGGAGACCATTGACCAGTGTGGGCTCCCTGGCAAATACAAGGTCTGGTGTCTGCAGTTCATGCTGATACCAAAGCTCCTATGGCCTCTGATGATATACGACATCTGCACCAGCATAGTGGAGGCAATGGAATCCAAAATCAACAAGTTCACAAGGAAATGGCTTGGTGTCCCACCCTGTCTGACTGACATAGCGCTATACTGTCGCCAAGCAAAGCTGAAACTACCACTGAAATCCATCCTGGAGGAATATAAAGCAGGGAAGATCAGACTTCAAAGCATGCTGGAGGACTCAGGAGACAAGGTGGTTGAAGCAATCAAGCCCCAGCTGAAGACAGGCAGAAAATGAAAATGGAAAGTTCAAGAGGCGATGGATTCTGCAAAAGAAAGTCTCAAGATCAGAGAAATAACAGGACACACACAGACCAACAGACAAGGACTGGGGGGTGACCAAAAAACTGAATGGTGGTCAAAGGCCAAAGGAAAAAGCCAAAAGAGACATGATGATTCAGGAGATGAGAAAAAGAAGAAGACCACCAAACAAAGACTCCAAAAAAGCAGTCCAGCAGAGCCAGCAAGGGCAATGGACAACATAATGCACTCCAAAGAAGTCTCACTTGGAATGACATTTGGCACATGGCCCCTCTCAGGATCAGCTTCATTCTCAGATCTGCATATGACCTTCTGCCTTCAAATGCAAACCTGGTGAAGTGGTGGGGAAAAAAACAGACGATCCTTCATGCCCCCTTTTGCATGAAAAAAAAACAGTGCAGCATGTCCTAAGCTCATGTAAAGTAGCCCTGGCTCAAGGAAGGTACACATGGAGGCACAACCAAGTGCTCAAAGAGATTGTACAAGTAGTCTGGGCTAGTACCAACACCACAAAAGGGAAAAATCAGGACTCCAAAAGCACCCGCAACATTCTTCACGGCAGGAGGCAGCAGCGATCATGGCCAAGAACAACAACAGTGCCACTCGGAACATGCAGGCAGAGAGTCTGCTGGACGGGGCAGATGACTGGGAGTGCACAGCAGACCTCCCAGAATGGAATAGTCACCCAGAGATTATCAGCAAGAGTGGCATGAGACCAGACATAGTATTACACTCTCAGTCAACCAAGCAGCTGATCATGATCATGATCGAGCTCACGGTGCCATATGAGAACAGAATGGAGGCAGCTCAGATCTACAAGACTGAAAAGTATGCTGATCTGGCAAAACATCCTGAGGAGAGAAAGGCTATCAGGTCAAAGTCCTCACTGCAGAAAATGGAGCTAGGGGGTTTGTGGGAACGTCTGCATACAGCCTCATGAAACAGCTCTCAGTTGCAGGGAGGGAAAAAACCAAAGCCCTGAAAGCAATGGCAGAAGCGGCAGAGAGGTGTTCAAGTTGGATCTGGTCAAGGAGGAACAAAAGTGAACTTCATAAGGCTTAACTTTCCTACAAATATCAGGTGTCCCTGTGGCTCAGTGGTTAGTGCGCGAGTCATTAAGTGGAAATGAGCATGTCCAGAAGGGCATTGGTTCGAATCCCAGTCATGGCTCATCCCAAGATGGGAAAAAAAAAAGGGGCAGCAGAGGGGACATCCGGAGTCATGAACCGGGTGTGGCCCAACCCCCCTAGAGTGTCAGGAGATAAGGGCCGAAACACTCGCTTGAAGGGGGCTTCTCTTCTGAGGACTCTCTGCTGCCACGCTCTCCACGAGTTTCTTTCTACTAACAACTTTTCATCTGATCATCTTTACTGAGATTTTACAGTAGAAAGATTTTTAACGAAGTTTCTGGTGCGTTTTTAGAAGGTGTATTTTAAAGAGATGCTTGAATGTTTCTTTTCTTCTTCATCTTTTCTCTTTCTTTTTTTTTTTTTTTTTTTTTTTTTTTTTTTTTTTTGACTTGTGAGTTGACTTCAACGTGGTGGCAGCCCTGATATGGCCCTTTGCGGTCGGCTGGGTTATAAGCAACATTACCTTACCTATGCACTGAACAATAACCCGAGATCTCAGTCAGTATGAACACGACGTCATTATTTTTTCTATATTTTCTACATTTGCGTACGACAAGGCTGCTATCAAGTTCCATTCATGAACTGTAGTCTTCAGCGCTCTCGTAAAGCATTTTAGGTCTTGAAGTCTAATGCCTCCTTCTCAAACTTTCCGCTAATTCAGGTCTTGTCTTTCTATTCCATTTAAAATCTTAAGAAATGACATGCAACGTCGGGTGGATCTGGTGAGAAAGTGTCTATAGATAAACAATTCCGGAAAGAATGAGGGATTTCAAGACTGCTATTTTCCTGAAAGATGTAAACGTTCTTTTGGCCTACACCATGCATGCAAAACTGTTACATTTCCGTAAACTTTCCAATCAGCAAGATCAACAGTGAATTGTTTTCCTGATATCTTGCATGGGAGTTGGGAGCTGTTCAACTTTATTTTTGGTTCGTCGTGATGTTCCTCATCATAGCCAGATAGCAGTCTTCCGACAGTTCATATTTGATCTCGATATCCTGCCGAGAGCATCTAAACATTCGACATCATTACCGTTAATTTCCTTTATATGTTCATTCTGTCTGATTATGTGTGCCAAGATCTCAACACATGAAATAAGAGATAAGGTGAAAGGAGATCTTCCCGCCAACAATCCCGCCTGGTTTTCAAGCATTTTGATGTTTGCCCATTTACAATTATACCAACCTTAATGTTTTATCAAAAATTTTGATCTAGAAGAAGAAACACATCATTTTCAGGCAAAAAGTTCTTACTGCTTTGATCATAAGATTTCATTATCTGTATTAAAAACTTTTCAAAATCAATACATGACATAACAAAAGTCCTCCAAGATTTTCTTTGTTTAAATAATTTATCAAGTCGTACATCAGTACAATTCATCTCCTATTTGTCTCCCAGGTTTAAAATGTATTTGGTCTATACGATGACTTCAAAAGTCCCGATTCTATTATAGCTGCTATGCAAGCTGCCCCAATCTTGTAGGTAACGTCCAGTAGTGTAACAGGTTTCCAATTTTACTATATACTTTAGTTTTGTTTCTTTGTGGAATATTAATCATAATTCCTTCTTCTTGTGTTACTGATATCTTTTTTAATCAACTCTTCATTAAGCGACCTAACCACACAAACAAAATGTTGTTTCTAGATCTGTAAATTCCAAAGTCAATGTATTGTTTTTCACATTTTTACAGTGCTGCAGTGACCTATTCTGATGTATTTTTTTTCCGTCCAAGTTTATTGACATCTTTTATGCAAATTCTTAACACTGTCAGTTACTTTATTCGAATTACAATTTTCATCTTGTTTTCTCTTGTGTAATTGCTGGTAAAAGCTGTTCACTGCGTATATATTCTGTCATATTTGTTGAGGTACATCCATGTTTATCCTGTATTTCAATCATTTGTTTGCCAACATAATCTTGTTTTCCAACCCACAAACTTAATCGGTGATGTTTTCGCCTCGTATTTTGAATTCATTTGTTTTATGACATTTTTTTTTATTTGTTAAGGTACTTCCATGTTTATCCAGTATTTTAATCATTTGTTTATTAACTCAGTTTTTTTCCCACCTACAAAAATAAGTAGTAAATAATCAGCGATCTTTTCGCCTTGTGTTTTGGGTTATTTATTACGCTTGATATTTGTCTTTATTCAGTTTAATCTCCCCACAAAGGGGCAATGAATAAATTATTCGTATCTGTATTCCTATCTGTCTGCTGCGTTACAATAGTCTAATAATCTCCACGTTGTTAAAATATTTTTGGAAAGCATCCTCAAACTATTTCTTCAACTGTCCATTTGTCAGTTTTAGTCATTCCCTTGCCACTTTATTTTCTCTCAACATTCAGCTTAGTACTATCGATCAGTCAGTCTTGTAATTTTAACAAAGAAAAGAACAGACCCCTTTCTCCCCTAATATCCGATTCTACAACGGCTGTAAGCGCTGACTAGTCTTAATGATAACAGAAGACAGAAGAAAAAGTGAAGGGATGACATTATTATGGCTGGTGTCTGTAGTATTTGTAAAGAGGTGGAGGACGAAAGAAGGGGGACGAACAGACAGACAGACAGACAGACAGACAAACGGACATACAGACAGACAGACAGAAAAAAGCTGGTGTGGGAGAGGGATGGAGAGAGAAAGAGAGGGGGAGAGGCGGGATATAAGCGATACCTATGTACATCTGGATGCCAAGGCAGATTCATATTCCCAGAATCGCAGATAATTCAAATTTGGTTTGAGTCTTTTATACACTAGTACTGACAACAGATACGTCCTTGCCTGTCTGGTGCATGCAGGAAGAACTGACGATGTGGTACTTTATGACATTCATTGTTTATAATGTTTTCCCACGTACCGAAATGGACAGATCACCCCGTGGAGCTTCAAACGCTTCAGACATAGGCTTTTTTCTTGACATTGACCTATACAGCCTTTCTGTCACGGGGGAACAAGATCATATTTTCAGCGCCAGGAAAGAGAAAAAAATCTGGCATGAAATAGGCAAAATGAATAGCTCAGTAAATGTGAACAATCAAAGCATTTCGAAATAAAATAAAAGGAAAATCAAAAAGGGATTCGTCCTGATAACAAATCAAATACATAGTAGAAGACTCGCGCACGCGCATACACACACTCACACACACACACAAACACACACACACGCACACACACACACACACACACACACACACACACACACAGAGGGCAGAGAGATAGGGAGAGAAGAAGAAGAAGAAGAAGAAGAAGAAATGAATAAAAAACGAAAAAGTGGAACGCGTCATGCCATACGTATGTGGTAATCTCATTTGCAGTTATGTGTTAAACTTGAACACACCGCCCCCTTCCATTCAACGTGTGCAAAAAAAAAAGTGTGGTGAAGTCCCTCCTGGACTATTCGTTGTGTCAACGTGGCTCCCAAGGGGTCATTCCTGTCACAGGAATTGTTCTGCCTCGCGGGAACCAAATCACATATTTGGCGAGGCTCAAGCCGGTCGACTTGGGCCCAGAGGACGGGTATGGTAGTCCAGTTTACTCCACCGAGACCTGAACTGGTGCCAATGATACTTTTCCCGCTGAACAACTTAACACCTTTTGCACACACACACACACACACACACGCACGCACGCACGCACTATTTCACCACACACAAGAAAGCTCTTTTGCAAGCTTCGTGCGATTTGGAAAGGAACCTGCGGGTCGCTAATTGCAATTGGGTAAGGGAATTAGCTCGGAATATGATCTGGGTGAAAATATTGATCCACTTGAGCAAAGTTGATCTGGTGGAGTGTTTGACTGAATGAGCAAGCTCAGCACAAATAATGCGAAGCTCTGTCCTGCTGCAGCTCTGGAAACGCTCCCAATTGCGATTAATGTGTGGGCAAGTATGCCGGCGTTTTATCTGTTACAACAACTGGTACCAACACGGAAAATTTGCCATCCAATACAAAACAGCTGAACTCTTTCGCATTTTTTGTAGGTCTAGGCGTTCTAATCAACTCCGAGACATACAAAATATCCAACGAGTCTTCACTTTACGATATTCGATGACATTAATATGAAGGTTACACATATGTATACATAACTGAATATCTCTTCTTAGAAATGTTCAGGTGGTAAAATAGTTAAGTTAATTGTACAATGTTTCTTCTCAATGGCAACTCATTTCTCGTGACGGAATTTGATTAAAAAGTGGCGAAATAGTTAACTGCATAACATTTCTTTCTTCGATAATAACCTATTTTTCGTGACAGAACTGAATTCAGAAATTCTACAAACATATGTCTGTAAATTAATCCACTTGAGTTTTGATCTGGTTTTTTTGTTCTTGTTGGTTTTTTTTTTTTTTTTGTTTTGTTTTTTCTGTAGGGATGGAAGAAATTTTGTGACGTGGTTTGAATTGTATTTTATATGTGACAAAGAAATTTTGCGGCGAGGAGTGACTTAAAAAATAATAGTAAACAAGAGGAGGTAACCCTTGCTCACGTCGTCAAACGACTGTGTCCTTTAACTTCAAAATAACAAATTTAAAATGTAATTGATACAGAACCACAAAGAAAACGTAGACAAACGAATCACAAGACAAAACACGACACGTTTCGACCTCTTAGGTCTTCTTCGGGCAAGACACAAAACGCTCAGAACAGCGAAAATGAACGAGCAATCTCTTACCTTTATTCACTTCAGCGCAAAATGGGCGCTGGCGTTCCAAACGTTATTTGCTATACCCATTTCCCTATGACACCAGCAGGTCCGCGACACACACAAGATGTAAGGAATGTTCGCTTGAAGAGGGGAAGTGCTAAGCTTGACCTCATAGTAGACAGTTTGATACCGCAAGTTGTAAACATGTTCGCTATGCAAGACTCTCTATAGCAGATTCGTTACTGATTTGCGTTCCTCTCCGAAACTCTCTCAGATTTTCTGTTAGAGGAAGAAAAGCTCAGAATTGTCTGACAGTTTGTTGCCCATTAGGTCCACACACACAAAAAAAAAAATCATAAATCTTTGCATAAGCGCTGTTGAAGTTCGAACTTAATAAAACAAGAGTCCATATGGTTGAGATAAAGGACTCCGTGTCACTGGAATTGTTCCCCTTTTTACCTTCCCCTTCCCCCTACTCACCTCCCTCCGATCCCACACCCACCATCCATCCACCATTTTTCTCCTTCCCCCATTTCAACCCTACCACTTCGCTAATCTTACCTCCAATGGTGCCCGTGACTATTAGAACTGTGGCTATTGTAACGAAGGTTTCACGTCTAGCTAGTAAACCATCTCATGAAGAATGGACCAGAACGTCGCTTGTCTCTGTGATTGATTGACAAGAAGGCTGATGGTTGGCCGAACAGGGTTTCGGGGATGGAAAAAATTGATTGATAATACCGTTGATCTATGGTGTGTAGAGAGGTCTGTGATTGTATCGAACAGTGTTCCAGGGAGGAAGCATTCACCAAAACCCTGGGATGTCTGTGGTATTCATCTGGGCAAAAAGCCACGTGAATGATAGTTCAGAGATAATGAATCCTCCTACGGTTATTCGAGCGTTCCGGATGAAAAAAAGAAAAAAAAAAAAAAAAAAAAAAAAAAAAAAACAATGAAAATCATCGTCCGAGGACACCGAATCCTCGCACGGTTATTGAGCATTCCAGAACCGATATGTGAAATAATACACAATCTCTCTCTCTCTCTCTCTCTCTCTCTCTCTCTCTCTCTCTCTCTCTCTCTCTCACACTCTCTCTCTCTCTCTCAAACACACACACACACACACACACACACACACACACACACACACACACAAAAGATCATACACACACACACACACACACACACACACACACACACACACACACACACACACACACCACAGAGAGAGAGAGAGAGAGAGAGAGAGAGAGAGAGAGAGAGAGAGAGAGAGAGAGAGAATAAGCTGCTCATCTGCAAAGACCATGCAGAGTGAAAATCAAGTGAAATGCGGCCTGCAAATGCAGCCATAAATTGAAACACCTGTGGTAGACGCCTTTGCGTTCGCAGCAAAGC
>JADBJO010001402.1:282500-285000 GCA_016801955.1 Conus betulinus | reverse complement strand
GAATGTTAATTAAGGATAGAAAATTACCTTCATATCATTAGATATCATCCAGCTGCAGAGTGGAACAGCTCAGTATGTCTTTGAAAAACGACTGTTCTATTTGTCTGACAGTTACTTTTAACAGAAACAAATAAAACACAGGTGAATTTCAAATAGTGTTTTTTAAAAATATGATCCTGTTGAATCTATCAATGTACATATTGAACTCCAATATTAAGTTAGAACAATTTTTTTTCATTTGCTCTCTCTCTCTCTCTCTCTCTCTCTCATATTACTGTGTACATACATTTATGGTTTTATATATTTACCATGTGTTTTTACTCCATGTATTTTTTTTCTCCTTTACTTTTTTGTCCACGATCTTGGATGCAAAAGTCAGTCTTGTTTTTTTTCGTCATCTACATCAAGTATAATTGGTTTGTTCATTCGTTCGTTTGCTCATTTGTCTTCTCTCTCTCTCTCTCTCTCTCTCTCTCTCTCTGTCTGTCTGTCTGTCTCTCTGTCTCTCTGTCTCTCAGTATCTCTCTCTCTCTCTCTCTCTCTCTCTGTCTCTCTCTCTCTTCTACATACATACTTTTATTGTTGTGTGTAGTTGACATTTTTATCCCCTGTTTTCTTCTTTCATTTCCCTGGCACACAGAGCAAGGTGGTGTGTTTTTTTTTTAAAACATTTTTATGCCTTTTAACAAACGGAATAGAAATCGTTTCATGATTTGTTCGTTTATTGTCTCTATCTCTCTCTCTTCTCTCTCTCTCTCTCTCTCTCTCTCTCTCTCTCTCCTCTCTCTCTCTCTCTCTCTCTCTCTCTCTCTCTCTCTCTCTCCTCTCACACACACACACACACACACACACACACACACACACACACACACACACACACACACACAGTTAATCAACACATGTAGAAAGAGTGATACGGAGAGAATGTATCATTACATTGATGCTGAAAGGAATATTGTACGTCTTTCATCACAAATTATTCTTCAAAATCTTCAACCGATGAATGAGCTAACAAACAGAATATTCACTTTGAGAAGTCGTACGCCATTTTGTTTGTGGGATCAGAGAATCGTTTAGCAAAAGAACCATGATTCCATGACAAGTATGCGAATGCATTTGGAAAATATCTAACAACTACCAGTTCCACTACCACCCGTACCTTTCATCCATTTCTCCTCTTTTCTTCGTGAATCGATACATACGCTTTACGCGCTTTTTTTCGTCTATACGTGATTGTACACAGATGTCAACATGATGTATGCAGGTAAAGTCAGGTTCATTCGAACACGTAAAGAAGTCTTCCACCTTTTAAGTCTGTTATCCAGCCCCAGCTCCTGTTTCACTTCCAACATCTTTCTTCTACTACTCCTGTCTACGAGGCCCCCCTTCCATTCTTCACTCAGTTTTTGTTGGTATCTCGGTCAGGTGGTTTTAAACAATGGGACACGTACGTGCTATTCACAATGCCCATCTGACATGAGTTTTTATCGATCCTCTTCTACTCCTCCTCCTCCTTACTTTCTCCTCCTTCCTTATACCCCTTTCTCGCCATCCCCCCCTCTCTCTCTCTCTCTCTTTCTCTTCTATCCCCCTTCCCCCCTCTGCCCCCTTCCTCCCTTCAAAAAAAGATTGGCTGCTACTCAAAACGTCAGTCATCACAAAGTTCTTGAATGCCAGCACTTTAAAGCATGAAGAATTCAACATAGGACTGCTACTGATTCCCAGCCTTTGTGGCATGACTTCCGCATACCACTTGTCACAGTCAACCGACTTGCAAAGAATCGATATGACCAACGAAAAGCTGTCATATACAGGCTTCCATCGCATTGCCTTTACACACAAGTCTTCACGCTAATTACCGCACAAATTTCTGGGGGAAAAAATAATGAAATAACGAGACCGAATACAAACTATTACACAGATCCGTTCAAAATCCTTACGGAATTTCCATCTGTGCTTAACGAAAATGTACGAAAAAAAAAAAAAACGTTCTTAGGAGTGTCTATAAACTTTTCTCATAAATCTCATCCATTTCTAACGCAGTTCACCCCTTTCACGCATACATCACTCCCTTTTTACACACGTCTTTTCTTCCTTTCCTTACTCACGTCACTCTTTTCTCACACAATTCATCCATTTTTTTTTCTTTAAACAGATCACTCCTTTCTCACATGGTTAACCTCTTTCTTACGCAGATCACCATGATGTATCACATATCTCACCACTTTCTTACATAGATCACCTTTCTCACATAGCTCACCGCTGTCTTACACGGATCACCCTTTCTCACGCATTTCGCCTTTTTCCTACACAAATCACCCCTTTCTCAAAAAACATCGCTCCCATTTTACACACTTCTTCCCTCTCTCACGCCCTCTCTCACACAAATAGCTCCTTTCTCATGGATGTCAGTTTCTATCCACACGTATTCCCCCTTTCTCACATGGGTCACTCCTTTCTCACACATGGTCTTCCATTTCTCAAACAGGTCTTTCTTTTC
>JADBJO010001402.1:272500-280000 GCA_016801955.1 Conus betulinus | reverse complement strand
GAAAACGAATGTTCAGAAAATGATATATACGAATGTTCAGAAGATGACATATATCAGTAACAACAACAATAACGACAACACACACACACACACACACACACACACACACACACACACACACACACACACACACACACACACACACACACACGCACGCACGCACGCACACGCACACACACACTCTCTCTCTCTTCTCTCTCTCTCTCTCTCTCTCTCTCTCTCTCTCTCTCTCTCTCTCTCTCTCTCTATCTATCTATCTCTGTTATATGGAATCCCCATTTTCACACCTGCATCGCTTCATGCACACGTATCAGTCCACATACGTTTAAAGTTAAAAAAAAAAAAAAAAAAAAAAAAAACCCAGGAGATCCGGAGAGATTCAAAGTCTTATCTCAGTTGACACGTGTTTTGCTATTTGTGTCTACATTCGAAAAGCCCAGTATGAGTCAGCCCCAACCTCTTGCAGTCTTCGCAGTATTGCCTTGAGAGTATTCCAATATTTGTTTGGTGATGTTTCTTACTCTTCCTTTAAGTCTGGATGTGCAACCACTTCTCTTAATGTTCAGATATGAAAGATGGTCTGTGGTATAGTGACTTTGATCTTGTTTATTGTGGTGATTCATTACATTTTTTTTATCACATCAGATCGGCCAAGCTATAATCCAGTTGTGATCGTTGCCTTGCTCGCAAAGGTGTCTGCTCTATCATTTCCTTTAACACCTGCATGTCCAGGACAGTACATCCATATGGGCCTATCAATGGAAGGCCGCACGTTACTTCATGTCAAGCAGGGCTTCCCATTCCACTTCTCACTTTTTGGAGCAGATTCATGGGGTCAGTCAGTATCATGGTTTGCTGAGTTCTAAGCTGGTCTGTGGATGAGAGCCAGTGGAGAGCTTGTGTCACTGCTACTACCTCCATTGTTAGCCTTGAAGGTTGTTAAACTGTATGCACCATTGTCTTCCTGAGTAGTTCGGTCATTTTGCTTCACTGTGAATGCCCAGCCTGACTCACTCTTGGTGACGGAACCATCAGTGTAAATAACAATATCTTCTTTTATGCCGATGTTTTCCACATGCATCTGAATTTCTGCGGGCTTTTTTTTTTTTTTTTTTTTTTTTTTCTTTTTTTGAGGTTGCCTTCTAGCCATTCTCGACAATAACTTCCATGCTCAGGAGCGATGCTAATTTGGTAGAGGTGTTTGCAGTGGTCTGGATATTTTTTTTTTCCAAATCTTCGTCTCTTTGAGTTCTGATAATTGGCACACACAATGTGTATTGTCTTTTTGCCTGTCCCATCCTTGAATTTCCACGTCCAAGGTGAGTGTCGTTTGTTTCCTTGACTGCCGCATGTAGTGGGGTTGGGGGGGTTTCAAGAGCTCTAAAGTATGCCTTCACCTGTTCTCGCTTGTGTCTGACCTGCATTGAAGGAGGGTCAAGCAGGTATTGCATAGTTTCAACTGGTGTGTTCTCGTAGTTCCCAAGATCAGTCTCATAGCTCTAGCTTTCTAATTTAAGAAGATTGTTTTGGGCAGTGTTATAACCTTAACACATAGTAAATCACGCTGAGTACAACTGTGTGATACAGTTGGTAGAAATGGTGCCGTTCAGCTCCTTTGCCTGCCATTGCTTTTATGGCAGATAGGTCCTTTTTGCGTTCAGAACAATATTCTCGACATGTTTTCTAAAGGTCAGCATTCTATCAAAGCCTATATCCAAATAGAGTGGGTTGTCAGCTGATTCAGTTTGTTTGCCTTTGAAGGAAACTGGCCAATGTAATTGTCCTGATGTCTTGTTGATGAGAGTGCCGACCAGTTCCTAGGCTTTTGTTTGGGTTTGTAGATGATCCAGTTTCTTGACACCATTCAGCAATGTCTTTTCAGCTGCTGCTAAACTGCTTTCGTTCTTTCTTGGGCATTCTTTAATGTTTTGTAGATCAGACCGTCATCAGCTAGTATCAATATTCGGGCAGGTCTGTTTCTATTGAGGTCTACGATGCCTTTAACGTAAACATTCTATAAAGCAGGCAAGAGGTGAGAACCTTGCAGTAACCCCATCGAGAGTTTATGAAGTTCAGACATCCAGTCTCCAAATCGTAGACTGACAGTTCGCTCCTAAAGTGCTGCTGCAACCCATCGTGTAAGTCTCCTGCTGACTTCACAGTCAAGGAATACCTCCTTGACAAGCGAAAACTGGACTTTGTATGCATCTTCCAGGTCTATCGCAGCGGCCAGTGTCTTTTCCTTGTTTTTTTTTCTTCATATGCTTCATAGGCAAAAGCGGCCGTATTTCCCTATGTAGTTTTACCTGTTCTACATCCGCCTTGATTGGGAGGGAGGATTTTTCTGCTGACATGGTGAGTGAACTTGAAGCATTGTCGAATGTAATTGGAAGGCTGTGTGATAGAATTTCGCGGCTCGAATAACCATCAGTGAGCAAAAAGAAGCGATCGAAAAACTGAGCAGGCCTGTTCCGAAAACAGCGTTTGTCAACACTCAAACCCAGACGGACGTAACACCTACCTCTGGTTATCGCTCCTATGCGGACGCTGTTAAGGTAGTCCCACCGGTCCCTACATCCAAGACAACAACAAAAAGATCTGCAGGCCGGTGGACTACGAAAGAAAAGTCAAAAAAAAAAAACAAACAAAAGAAGTAGCCAAAAGAACAGTACTGAAAATGACGTCACTACCAATTACGTAGATAAAGTGACACCAAATAGAACGCAGAAGTTAACCCCAAATCAATGCAGGCAAAAAAATACGATTCCCTCAGATACTCCCCGTGTCCTTATTCTTCATGACTCTACGATGAACCGAGTCAATCCTACACGCCTGGGAATGGCTTATGGACTACAAGTAGCTGCAAGGAAAGCGTTTACCATTGACGACGTCAAGAAGGTTGCTGAAGAAGCAAGTCAATCGCTGCATCCTGCTGCTCCAGATTGTGTGGTTCTGCACACAGGATTCAACGACCTTAAAGGAAAAGACGCCGCTGTGTGCGGAAAAGACATGGCATCTGCTGTGAAATCTGTCCAGCAAATCTTTCCCCAGTCCCATGTTGTATGCAGCAAGTCAATCCCTGTCAAATCGCAACATCTTGAAGCAAAACGAGTGATATATATAAATGCGCACACCTACTCTGAATTAATTGGAAAAAATACCAAAAACGTTTCTCATGTGGGTTACGACAACATCAAGAAGTCTTATCACCTTCAAGATGATCTCCACCCAAATGGCGAAGGAGCAAGGCTACTGGCAAAACCTTGGGCCGTCATCTACATCGCCTCTTCTGGGATCGACCACGACGCAGACAAAGAGGTGGAAGATTCAGCGGCACCCCCGGGATTCAACTGCAGTCACTGGCCTTCCAGACCCCACGGATCCTTACCACCGCCAGGAATGTATTGTCTACCTCCTCCCGCGGCATTCCGTCACAGACCATAGGCATCGTCGGAAAATATCCTTGTCCTGACTAGTGATAAGTTTTTTTCCCTTCTTTTTTCACAAGTGACATATTGACTTATAGTTATAGACAACTATGAAGAAACAAGTATACAACAATTTGAAAATATTACAGTGGAATGCCAGATCAATCTCTGCAAATTTTCTGCCCTTTGAAAATTACGTACAACAGGGAAATATAGTGTGTGTAGCGCTTCAATCGCTAAATGTTGAAATATCAAAGCTTCCAAATATTAAGAATTTACTATCCACCACTAACTAACGTAAATATTTCAAATGAAAAGGTGCAGTGCGCTATTTATGTTAGATGTGATTTTTACAATTTTTCACAAGTTTTCTATGCCCAGGACTACAAGATTCTGAAGACTGTTTTTTCTGTAGGGGCTGCGATAAAAGTTAATGACACCTCAGTTTATAATGTCATTTCAGTGTATTATCCCCACGGCCCCAAAGATGATAATACGGACTGGCTGAAAAACATCGATTTCACTTCTAAGAAATGGATAATTCTCGGCGATTTTAATGCTCATGCTCCTTTTTGGGATACAGAATGTTCAAAAGTGTCTTCTAACAGATTTCTAGAAATATTGTTGATTCCAGTCTAATCTTGTTAAATGATGGACGAGTTACTCGAATCCCGGATGTATCAACACACAAACCAGCTGCTATAGACTTGTCGCTGGTATCTCCAAATCTAGCAATTGATTGCGATTGGTCCACTGGAGAAGACTGCCTTGGAAGTGAACACCTTCCAATCACCATAAATTTGAATGATAAAGTTAGCACTGACATATCAGATGTTGAAGACAAAATCCCAAGTTATAATTATAAATTAGCCAATTGGGAAGCTTTTGCAAATAGTCTGACATATGATACAATGTCGGTTGAAGATGACAACATTTGCATAACAGCAGTTATGTTACAACTTACAGTTTGCCATGAAAGCTAAGCAAAAGGATTGTTTCAAAATTTTTCAATGGAATGCCAGATCACTTCCCAGTAATTTATTAGCTTTTGAAAATCATGTTTGGAGGGAAACCACTCTGTGCTAGCACTTCAGTCTCTGAAATGTGGAAAAGCACAGACTACCTAATTTGGAGAATTATTTCTACCCTCCACTTTACACAGTCAGTGAATCAAACAAAAAAGTCCAGACTGCTCTTTACATCAGACGGGACCTGGAATTTACTAGGATCGTTCCATTTCCGGTGCCGCAGGAAGATGAAGGTGTATTTGCTACAGGTGCTGTAATCAAAGTGAACAAAGACTCGGTTTACAATGTACTTTCTGTATATTATCCTAATGGACCCCAAGAGGATAACACAGACTGGCTGAAGAATACAAATTTAACAAGTAAGAAATGGATCATTGTTGGCGACTTTAATGCCCATGCACCATTTTTGGGATTCTGGGTGTTCTAAAGTTTCATCCAACAGATTCGTTGAAAATATTACTGATTCCTCTTTAGTTTTATTAAATGATGGTCGAATCACAAGAATCCAGATGTTTCAACTCACAAACCTAGCGCGATAGATTTATCCTTAGTTTCAGCTAGCATTGCAGTAAACTGTAATGGTCTATAGGAGAAGATTGTTTGGGAAGTGATCACCTCCCCATTACTATAATCTTTGATGATGACATAAATAATGATGTAACAGACATCGAAGACAAAATTCCAAAGTTTAATTATAAACTTGCCAAACTGGGATGCCTACCAGATTTTTCTTGCATCGTATATATAACACAACATTTATTGAGAACGATGATGTTAATTTATTTTATTCTAATTTCAGCAAAGTCATACTGTTAGCAGCCGAGCATTCTATCCCTAAATGTAAATTTAAAAAGATTGGTAAATATGTGGGTAATGTATGGTGGACGGAAGAATGTAGACTAGCTGTTAAATCAAAGCGAAAAAGTTACAAGGCTTGGTTACGAAATAAGACAGAAGAAAATTTTGTCTTTATGAAGCAAGAAAAGAACAAAAATGTAATAAAATTATTGCTCAAGCAAAAAAGAAATACTGGGCAGAATTTTGTGTGAGACCGAAGTAAAAGAATCGAAGGATATGTTTAAAGTTTGGAAAAAAAGTAAAACAAATGAAAAATTGTTACAAAACACAAGCTTACCCTGTAAAATTAACAAAAGAATTTCCAAGCACAATGGATAAGGCGGAAGCTTTCTCCCATTTCTTTTCGGAAAATAGTCGAGCTGTAAATCTTCCAGCAGAAATCAAGTACCATAGACATAAGAGGAACAAAAAGAACAATATAAGAGTCCCATACCAGACAATAATAACTACTTAAATTCTCCATTACAATCATCAGAACTTCTTGAAGCGATAGAATCCATTACATCTTATGATTCAGCAGTGGGCCTAGATGGTATTTCTTACGAGCTTCTTCGTCACTTGCCTTCTTCGTCGTGAAAATATTACTACATTCGTTGTTCCAAAAATGTTGGACGTACGGCACTATTCCTACAATCTGGAAAAGTTCAGTGGTAGTACCAGTACCAAAAGAAGGTAAAACGAGAACATCTGTAAATAGCTATAGACCCATTGCTTTAACATCCCATGTTGGTAAACTTCTTGAAAAAATTGTACAAACACGTTTATTATATTATTGTGAAAAAAAAAAATGACATTATTCCAGTCCAGCAAGCTGGATTCAGAAAAGGGCGTTGCACAACTGATCATTTAGTGAAACTAACTTCTCATATAAAAAAAGCAATTTTCACGCAGAAAAAAAGTACACTAGCTACATTCTTTGATGTAAAAAAAGCATACGACCGTGTTTGGCATGCTCGATTATTGTATAAACTGAAAAATATTGGTATTTCTGGGAATATGTATGATTATATAAAAAAAAACTTTCTAGAAGGAAGAAATATATGTACACGAATTGGAAAAATATATTCATCATTCAGGAAAATAGATATGGGGCATTCCTCAGGGTTCTGTTTATTGCACCTTTATTATTTACGATCCTTATACATGATCTCCCAAAGGCATTGTCAAAAACCACCAATGTAGTGCAGTATGCAGATGATATTGCCATTTGGATTAATACTTCATTAAGGAAGCACTCGAATAAAAGGGCAGTAAAATTTGTACAGACAATGTATCAAGAGAATTGGATTGGAGTCTGTCTGCTTACATGAAAGAGAACGGTCTTGAATTATCTGGTGAGAAAACTTGTTTAATGCTTTTTAATAATGGCGAAAACCCAAAGGCTCTGCCCAACCTTATTCTTGATGACAATGTTCTACAATATAAGCAAACAGTCAAGTTCTTAGGAGTGTTTTTTTAACACCGAAGCTGAACTGGAAAAAGCATATTGGAAATTTGATAGATAAAGCTAGGAAAAGATTAAATTTGCTCAAAATTATATGTTGTCAACCATGGGGTCAAGACTGTACCACACTTTTACATTTATATACATCGTTAGTTCGATCAAAATTAATATATGGACAGGAAATATACTTCTCTGCATCTAAACTACCTTTTAAAAGAAACTGCAAAGCTTAGATAGTAAAGCTTTAAAATTAGCTTTGGGTTCCAGTGCACACAAACACAATGAAATGCTATAAGGAGACAAACATTTTACCTCTTAATGAACAACGAACGTTGGATGTGTCCAAATACGTTGTAAGAGGCCTATCTGTAAAAAAAAACTCTGTTACTGATGAAATTCTTATGGATTCCAACAAGGAATACCCCAAAAGGTCTAAAAATATATCATACATACAGCCAATTAGAAATTTCACTTGTGAGCTTATGTCCGAATGTAGTATTGATATTGATGCAATTTCGGAGGTTCCTATTGTTCCTCAAATGCCCCCATGGGAGCATCTCAACGCAAAAATTGATGATGAATATACTACTTTTTGAAGAAAGATGACAATGTAAATATTCTAGTAAATGAAGTTCGAGAACATCTCGAAAAGACTTATCCAAATCATTTAAAAATATTTACAGATGGTTCAGTAATGGAAACGTCTGACAGTGGTGCTGGATTTACACTATACCATCCTTAA
>JADBJO010001402.1:265000-267500 GCA_016801955.1 Conus betulinus | reverse complement strand
AAAGAAAGAAAAAGTCAACGGACCCTGACAAGTTCACCATTCTGGTTGTACCCACACAAAGAAATGTCGATCCCCATCGGGGCCGTTGTAAGTAGCCCGCCCCCGTTCCCTAGCCATTAGGCCCTGGGGGGGTGACTACCCCCCTCCAAAGGCCGAGGTGTCCAGTCATCCCTCCTTTTTACCCACCAAAGGCGGCAGGCTTGTTATTGTAATCCCCTTCCCACTGTCCCCCTAATCCTTTTAATCCTCATTATGAGGTCCTGTCCTCTGGGAAGCGAAGGGTTCCTTTCTGGTTTGCTGAAAGAGACCTTGGGGAGGGCGCCAGGAGAGGTGGGGGTTCTCTACCGTCAAAGAACCGACCGGAGTGATTCTTAGGTTTTAGAGGCTTTTAAACGCGTTGTTTCTGGACCTCTTTGAAGATATGTGAATGTTTGGAAGAGATTCTATTGTAACCTGGATAGAATAGTGCAAACAGCAGCGTTCAACAGCCAAGAAACTCGAGAGCATTGCTTAGAGATTCTACAAATCAAACTTCAGACACAGGGAGACGGAAGGGGGAGAGCTGGGAGGAAGGAGAGAGAGAGAGAGAGAGAGAGAGAGAGAGAGAGAGAGAGAGAGCTTTTCGGTGTGTAGAGGAGGGATATGTGCGAGTGTGTGATTAAAAGAAAGAATAACATGGAGATTTGATAAACTGTATGGAGTTCTACATATTCATGTACGTGTGTATACATATGGATGCCTAGGCGTTAAAAAATGTATGTGTATTTGAATGTAGGAAAAATATATAGATACACGATTATAATAAAAAAAAAAAAAAAAAAAAAATCAACAAAATTATAAAACATCGCCCCCCCCCCCCCCCCCCCCCCCCCCCCCCCCCCCCCCCTCCCCCCCATCTCCTCTTCTACCCCTCCATCACTTCCGCATTAAAAAAAAAAAAAAAAAAAGTTGATTATAGATAGTGACCAATTGGACTGTTCTCTAGACTTACAAAAAAAGTCATAAGTCAAAGCTGGTGAATCGAATATACTGAGCGGGTTATTCTGCAATAAAACTGGAATGAATATCTTCAAGCTTTGACATGAAAGAATGTGATTAGGAGATATTTTGCATCCACAAATGCAAACTATATTTTTGACATATTTTGTTTTGAAAGCATCAAGTTTCCATCTATACATTAAGGAAAGTAATTTTTTAGTCGTTATAAAGTTATCTTTTATATTTTGAATATTAAAATGGTCTTGGTCGTTTTGATGTTTCACTTCATTTTGGAAAACATTCCAAATGTGCGACCTTAGTAGCCCATAATGCTCGTGCAAGGAAAGAGGAAAATGAAAAATGGTATTCAGACTGAGAACCACACTTAGCACCATGTTTAGCTGCCCTGTCTACCTTTTCGTTATAGTATAAAGAACAGTGAGATGGTATCCAACAAAACGTTATCTGGGTACCCCTTACAATTAGCATGTGTATTAAGCAACTAATTTCCATAATCATTTCTGGCCGGGGTGTGCAGTTGTAAGGCTTGTAATGCCTGCAAAACGGATTTAGAGAATCTACACAAAAAAGAATCTGAAATAGTTTGAGGGAAGTTGATCAAATAATTTAAGGCCATAAGTATTGCTGTTAGTTCTGCTGTAAATATGGACTTGTGTAATCCAATATAGAACGATTTCTCAATTTTCAAATCAGGGATTAAAAAGGCACACCCAGTTTTACTGCTTATACAAGAACCGTCTGTGTATACCTTTAAATGACTCGCGTAGTTCTCTTCAATATGGCATTTAGTATAACTGGCTAGCATATTTATGTTTTCGTCTTTCTTTATATCTGTGTGGTCAAGGTCAAAATAAGCTTTCTGAAGTTCCCATGTTGGTATTGGGAAAAAGGATGGTCTGACAGATACTGAGTCTTTATCTGTAGAAATGCCAGAGTCGGTTATAGTTTTGCTTGTGTGAATGTTGCTAGTGTAACTTGAGAGGATATTGATTTAGCTTTAGGAAAGTCAATATCTGACCTAACCTTATATGTCAGAGTTGATGTATGTTTTGATAGCTAAATTTTTAATTACATATTTACACAACACGCTAATCCTCTATACTCTTCTAATGGAAGCATTTGAGTCTCAAAATATGTTCGTGATGATGATGCATGAGTTGGTAGACCTAGTGCTACTTTTAATGCCTTACATTCAATGCTTTGAAGCTTTTTTTAATAAATACTTTGGAGCGCTGAAAAAAACTTCTTGTGCATATGTTAACTTTGATCGCATTAAAGATTTACACAGTGTTACTAATGTAGATGGTTTTTGTCCCATTTTTGATTAGAGACTATTTTTATTAAATTTAACGTTTTCCTTGCTTTAGTTAGTAAATTATCAATGTGTATGTTCCATGTTAACTTTGAAGTAAAAAGAACTCCCAAAAATTTTACCTGTGTTACATATTTAATAGTTGTATTTCCCAAAGTAAAGTCGGGCATTCTATCTGGATTAAGCCAT
>JADBJO010001402.1:232500-235000 GCA_016801955.1 Conus betulinus | reverse complement strand
GTCTTCGGGTCACTGAGAGGAAAGTGAACAGGAAGGAAAAGCGAGCCAGGCAGGTCTGGTGGCTGGAGGAACTTCCTGACAGTACATGGCTGCACTTCCTCGAATTAGAAGAACAAAACAATCATTCATTACAGGCATCGCAGAGTTTCCCCCAACACATCTCTACGATAACAATGTATGTCCTGGGAAACAATACTAATAATGACGTTTCTAGAACTTAATTCATAAATAGCCCTAAGCGTTTATAAAGATCTCTCTCTCTCTCTCCTCTCTCTCTCTCTCTCTCTCTCTCTCTCTCTTGCTTGTTTTGATTTGAATGATCATTGAAAAATAACTGTGTAATACTGTTTATAATGAAGTTATTACTCTGTTACCCCCCCCCCCCCCCCTCCCCCCACCCCTTGTCATAAGACCTTTTGGTAATGGACAATAAAATATCAACTCGTCAACTCTCTCTCTCTCTCTCTCTCCGACCTCTCTCTCTCTCTCTCTCTCTCTCTCCACTTTCTCTCTCTCTCTCTCTCTCCTCTCTCTCTCTCTCTCGCTCCTAACTAAAAAAAGATTCATTTATCACAGGAATCGCAGAGTTTCTCTAAAACATCTTTACGACAACAATATAATATGTCATAGTAAACGACACTGATAATCAATATTTCTATAATTTAATGTATAAATATCCCTAACCGCTTATAAAGATCTCTCTCTCTCTCTCTCACCTCACACACACACACACACACACACACACACACACACACACACACGGGATTACACGCACACGCACACACGCAGAGAGAGAGAGAGAGGAGAGAGAGAGAGAGATCACTATCTCGAAGTCGGATGATAATTCTTTCTTTCTGGAAAGCAGTGATAACTACTGATTTTTCCCATATTGTTGCTCTTCCCATGAGAGATCATAACTCTCTCCTCGGGAAAATAGCGATAACAACTATTTCCCTTGTATTACTGTCTCCTTCAGGGACAGGAACTCTTTCCTCGGAAAAACGATGACAACTATTTTCCTAGTTTTACTGTTTCCTTCAGGGATAATGACTCTTCATTTCCCTGAAATTAGAGCTTTCTTCAGATTTTTTTTTTTAATAGGGAAAACAGTTACCAAAGGCCTAAAAAGCTAAAGTAGCGTGGTCCCAAGGTTGTCAGAAGTTGCGGGTTAGCCAATGTAAAAAGTGATATTTTCGCCTGCTCATTAGAGTCTTACCGTTATGGTTGTGTCTGTGGAACCAGACTTCCTCTGCCCCCTGCCTCTCCCGACCCTTCCTCCTCCCCTTCCTTCCTCCCTTCCTAGAATACATTAAACCTGACTGTAAGCAAAATCAGAGGTTTTAAGGGAGTGGGGAGGAGGCAAATAATGCTAGAGTTCACCTTTGACAGCAGTTACAACCCATCCATTAAGGAAGAGTTATCTACTGCGTGCTTGCATGCATTCGAGCGCGCGCCTCTGCGTGTGTGTGTGTGTGTGTGTGTGTGTGTGTGTGTGTGTGTGTGTGTGTGTGTGTGTGTGTGTGTTCGCGCGTGCGTGCGCATATGTGTTAATTTGTTTGCGTGTGGGGCTGTCAAGTGTGTTAATATGTTTGTGTGTGGGGTTGTCAAGTGTATCAAGTGGTTTCAGTTTCAGTTTTTCACCGACGAAACGTCACTGAGTTCGGACAAGTCCATAATCGTTTGTAATGCGAATCCATAGCGCGCAGAATATTGTAACAAGGGAACCTCACTGAGTTTGAAGGACTCCATATCTGTTTAACCTTTTGTAATGCGAATCCATAATCCACAAAATGTTACAGCAAGAAAACGTGAGTTCGGACAAGTCCATATACGCTTTACCCTTGTGATTCGAATCCATAGTGCGCAGAATGTTACTGCAAGGAAACATGTGTTCGGACAAGTTCATACACGCTTTACCTTTTGTAATTCGAATCCCATGGTGCGCAGAATGTTACAGCAAAGTTACGTGTGTTCGGACAAGTCCATACACGTTTTACCCTTTGTAATGCGAATACATTGTGCGCAAAACATTACGGCGAGGAAACGTCACTGTGTTCGGACAATTCCATACTTATACCTTATCCATTGCGAAACCACTGCTTGCCGCGAGTTACAGCAAGATCAGTAGCTAAATAAGAGAATAAATTAATCAAAACACTTTTAGGGAAAGAGCCTCAATAACAAGACAGCCTGACGCACTGGTCGAACCTGTATGTGTGTGTGTGTGTGTGTGTGTGTGTGTGTGTGTGTGTGTGTGTGTGTGTGTGTGTGTGTGTGTGTGTGTGTGTGTGTGTGTGTGTGTGTGTGTGTGTGTGTGCGTGCGTGCGTGCATGCGTGTGTGTGTGTGTGTGTGTGTGTGTGTGTGTGTGTGTGTGTGTGTGTGTGTGTGTGCGTGCGTGCGTTCGTGCGTGCGTGCGTGCGTGTGTGTGTGTGTGTGTTTGTGTGTGTGTGTGTGTGTGTGTGTGTGTGTGTGTGCGTGCGTGTGTGTGTGCGCGTGCGT
>JADBJO010001402.1:182500-225000 GCA_016801955.1 Conus betulinus | reverse complement strand
TCTACTCAACGGTGTCGGTTCTGCACAAAAATCTGCAAAACATTCTGTCAGCTTTGTTCTTCCAAACTCAGCTAACGAGTCAATAGGGCATTCCAGATTGTCTGGTTCTGTTGGTGTTTCGGGCTCTCCGCACAGTCTGAGTAGTCCACGGCTCCATTCCTCAAGTCACTTTGACAGCAAGCTTCATTGTTCATTAACATCCAACAGCATCACTCAGAATGGCTCTTCAAATTGCTAGGACTTACTCAGCTCAGCAACACAAGTACTGCTCTGTCCCATGGTAATGCAAGTGCTGGTGTTGATGTTTCCAGTCGAGTGTCGCCAAAATCTAACGGATTTGTTGACAACGGACAGTCAGGATTCTCCAGCAGTTTTGGTCCAAGTGGAGAGCTGCCAAAACAGAATGGCAGGCCTGTCCACTCAGACAGTTCAGGACGTGCTGAAGTGGACACTCCGCATGCCAAGAGTGAGGTGGAGCTGCTTCTGACGGAGGCCCCCTCCCAGGGTGAGCTGGACTCTTTGAACCAGCCGTCTGCTGGAGAGGGAAAGCTAAGGAATCTGTTGAGGGAGACCAGTGTGCCAGAGTCCTCCAGTACCTCCAGCGATAAAAGCGCCCTGCAGCAAGAAGGTCAGTACTGTCATCTCTTGTAAGCTGTCAGGAGGATGGTGGTTCAGCTTAAAGAAGTACGACAGGGAATGTGCTCGGACAAACATGTTTCAGATAGATTCAGACATACTGATTGGTATACTCTCCAGTCTGTTTCACACAACTGAAAAGAAATATCTGTTTTCAGTAGGATGACAGGGTTTCACATGAGGTGTGAATGGGAATATATATATAACATTCAGAATTTCAAAATTACTACATGAGCAAAGCAAAAGGGTATGAACATGTAAAGAAAATTTTTCTGAGGGTGTGAACCCATAACAACTTTACAGAAGGCAGTCTTATTACAGACAATGATTTCATCAGAAAAACTGAAAGAGATGATGACATAAGCTAGAATAATGCACTTCTTTGAAGAGTGCTTTGCCTTTAATTACCACTGTTCATCAATCAACCTGCCAGCAAAAGCCTTACAATTAGTTTGTTGGAATCAAAATTCTGATTGCTTCTAACAATTCACTCTCCTTCGAATGCTGCTTATGACACTTTTACCTGCCTCATTTAAGGTTTCCTTTCATATATATCAGTCAAACTGGAAGTACCTGTTCCTGTTTGTCCTCACGTTTGTTTGACTATGTTCAAAATAAAAGACTTGCCATTCAGGAATAAATGTTGATTGATTTTTTTTTTTCTCAGCTGTTGGGTTTTTTTGTGTGCATATGTAAGGTACAGGGTATATGGCAATCTTTGAGCATCTTTTTAGGGGGATGTCTCAGTGTTTGTTCAATATGCTATGTCAGTCTGTGTTGGCAATTCAGTTTCATAAGCAGCATTCTTTGTCAGTTATGGGCATGTAACTATCTCATCATAGGAGCAAAAGCTACCCTGTTTGCAATTTACTTTACTATCCTCAGCCATATTTTACTTTAGATTTCCTTTAATACCGATTAAGCTGAGGTTACCTGTATTTGTTCCTGTCCATCCATAAATTTGTTTGACTATACTCAAGCTCGAAAAGGCTCTGCCAGCCTTTTATGAATGTTACATTGTATAGTGAATTTGTTGATTTCTCCATTTGTTGTTGCTGTGTACTTGCGCCAAGTACAGTGTGTATGGGCAAGCTTGGAATATTCTTATAGGGGGTTGTGTCAGCGTTTGTTCTGTGTGCTGTGTGGGCAATTCTGCTAGGCGATTATGGTGTGGTAAGCAGCGTTCATTTGGAGTTATGGGCTTGTAATCATCTCATCATGGGACCAAAAGTTACTCTACTTGTTCATTATTTTTTCATATATATATTGAAGGCCACTTTCAGTTCTTTAGCTTCAGAGGGCACTTTACTCCTATATCCACTTGATGATAAAGTTGATCTGAAACACTGATATGGGCAAGGCCTCAGGTTTACAATGCTTTAGCTTCAGAAGTAAAAATTCTTCAAGTTCTAGTTGATGCAGATCTGAAACATGTAGTGTTAGCCACTTAGTGTGCTTTATGAGGTTGTTAATATATGACATCACTCCCCCAGTGTCTCACATGTTTGTTCCTGGCACTGGCAGCAAATTAGATGCCATGAAAGAATTTCGGGCCTCCTCACACCCCTTTCTCCCTCTTTCCCCTCGTGTACAAATTGATCTAGCCTTAATCAACATGGATTAGATTTAACTGAAAGGATTAAATGCAACATATGTTTATCAAGAGCCCTCTGTGTGTGTGTGTGTGTGTGTGTGTGTGTGTGTGTGTGTGTGTGTGTGTGTGTGTGTGTGTAACCATGTCACTTGTCAGTATGTATTTGTCTATTTTGTGTTTCACCATGTCAGTTTATGTGCATATCACTATCAGTTTGTGTGCATGTGTGTGTGCTTTTAGTTTTATGTAAATGTGTGTGTATGTATGTATTGTGTAACCATGTCAGTATGTGTTTGTGTTTCACCATGTCATTATATGTGAGAGAAAAAGAGAGACCTATCAACCAAGTTAGCGATAATTTTTTTTTTCAATTTTTATATGAAACAAGTATCTATAAGGAATTATTTGTTTATGAATCTACTCATATTTGACACCATACTTTTTTCCTGCAGTGGAAGAAGCTTTGTCCCGATCAGCTCAGCTTCTGGAGACCATCAAGACGGATGTGCTGGTCAGTCCTCGCTGCATCAGTGATGCAGGCAGTATGAGCACAGACCTCCTGCTGTCCATCAACCCCCAGAACCCAGTGGAAAGCATCACACCATCACATGGACGTGAGAGTCGCAGTCGTCACAGATATTCCTACCACACGCCTGCTCATCAGCCTCGCTCCATTAGTGTTGGTCCAGTGATGGATGGATCAGAGCACCGTACTCTTCAGAGATCAGGACGTCGACGATCTGTGGACAGCCTTGACTCAGTTTGCTTGGGAAGGGACAGGTTTGCAGACTTGAACGAGAGCATGTCAGCTTTGTCAGATTCTGGGAGCATTTTGAAACGGTTGCAGACTGCTGATGTAGGGTCAGGGTCTGGTTTGGCTGCAGACACAAAGCAGACGAACTCACAAGCAGCTGGGACCTCCCAGCTGGATCCAGGAACTCATAGCCCCTGTTTCCACACACCATGTGAACGGGAAAGACCTTACAGACTCTTTGTTCTCACAGAGAGATGCTTCAGGGGCACGCAAGGCCCCTAGCTGGGTGAACGGCCTGGACCAGTCGGACCTGGCGTCCAGCGTGGGCACCCAGGATCTGCATGATGCTGCAGACTCATTGGTTTTGGGGAAGGGGAAGAAACTGCATGGTGCAGACACTGTGAGAAAGGCTTTGAGGCAGCCATCTTGGCTGATGACTCTGTGGCTAGTGAACTGTCCTATGCCGGCCCAGGCTTGAAGTACTCTGATCTAGCGTCCAGCCCGGCAGTCAACAAGGGTGGAGGAGCCTCTGCCACCCAGCGGCACCACAGACCTTCAGCCAAGTATCCAGGACCAACAGTTTTGGCGGTATTGGTAGCAGCCCAAGTGTAAGGAGGGGCACAGACAAAAGCAAGCCACCAGTTACCATGAGCCGAATTTTTCAGGATTTGGCAGGGGTGGATGCCACAAAGCCCAAGTCTCATAATCTGGCACCAAACCTCAGTTCCTCTCAGGGTGCCGATAGCAGTGCTTCTCTCTTGCGCAGGAAAGTGTGTGAGGATTCTGTGGAAGTGAAGTCCTCATTGGACAAATACCTATCCCAAGTGGCTGGTGAGGCAGAGGACAAGGTTGGAAGGAAAGCGAGGCAGATGGAGCAAATGTCGGAGATCCCACGATGCTCCAGCATGAACCTGCAGAATGGGGTGGAGGATGTCCCTTCCAACATCACAGGGGCCAGCTCCATCACCAGGACAGCAACTTCTGTAAGTGCACTTTGTCTGTTGTCCAGAGCTGTGACAAACAAACTAGACTGAAAAAAAAATCCGAGAATTAGTCATGTATGATCATCACTATGATTATCTGTGCATGTATTTGTCTGTCTGTGAGCATGTTTCTATGTGTGTAAAATCAAACTGTAGTTTTTCTGTTTCAGCATTTCTTTTTCTACTAATGATTGTCATCCCATTCATCAGTCAGCTGTATTTTGCACTGACTGATCAATGGGTATACGATGAGCAATTTTCTTATGAACAAAATTAGATTGACACTATTATATTTGTGTTGTGTACAAGAGGAAAAATGTTTTTTTTTCTGAACCAGCAATGAGGTACACAATGTTTATAACTACCCCAAGCGAAACCACCTGCCTACCAGTTGGCAATTTGGTAATAATTTTAGTTCCGGTAGACCTCAATGTTGTTAGCGTAAAGTCTGCATGGAGAGGAAATGAAAGATGTCATGTTGTTACGATAGGCAAGGGAGAAGTAAGGGCCAAGTATAGATCTTCGGGGATGCTAAACTTCACACTGCCATAGCCATGCTGTGAGGCATCAATCACTACTGCTTGTTTGCAGTCTCTAATGAAGTGTGCAGTCCAGGTGTTGAGGCTTCCATGGATACCATAGTCTGTGATGTAGCTCATATGTTAGAAGATTGTGGATGACCCTGTCAACTGCTGTGCCACAGTCCACAATGATGGCATCAGCCTCTACACCACTGTACATGGCTGCAGAGACTTGACTGCATTCTGTGTGCCTCCAGGTAGTACATGATAACTCCCACAAGGATGTGCTCAGGGACCTTCGATGGGAAGCTGGTGGAGATAGGTCTGTCTGAAGTTGTATGCCTTGTACAAGTTGTAGTGCTGCTCTGGCCTCGCTGTTTCTGAAGTCAAGACTCGCAGTCACCTTCTTCCAGTCCTTAGGGATCTCGCCGGTTTGGAGAGATGAGAGCTAGATGATAGTGAGAATGGGGTTAACTTCTGTGGCCAGCACACGCAAAGGTTAATGCCATCTGATCTGGCTGGTCTGGTAGGGATTCAGTATGGACAGAAGCTTTTCCATACCTCTGGTGTTGATGTTGATGTCCATGGGTGGGAAGTCATCTCTTGTGTCAGGCCTTTGTCCTGAACTATTCTCTTAAGTACCTGGTGCAATTGCTGAATGCAGTTCAGCATTGGCCTTTTTGATGAGCCTTCCACTGGACTAAAGAACTGGGATCCTTAGGTTGTGCAGCTTCCTGTAAGTCCAAAAGCACTGCAGGCTTGGTCTTAAATCATCTTTAAGTTTAACTAAGGCTGCAGGTGGGAGAGAACAGGTTTTCAGTGTAGCACTAATACTAGGAGCGCCAGAGCTGCTGCTTGGATCCCTGTTTTATTGTCTGCAACAACTCCAGAGTGATTCCTTATTGTTATTTCCAGTCTTCTTCATTTGCCTGTAGATCCTGTCACTTTATGTCTCATGAAATTATCAAAGTTTTTGGCTGCTACCCAGCATTTATCAGTCTGATACTGATGTTAATATAGGTCATATTGAAGTAGACCTCAAATTGATTAAGTCATGAATTGTCCAACAAAAGATGTAACTTTATTATGTAAGAGAAATGTCTTATTGAAGGCAGATTATTTGCACAGAATTTGAATACATGTTAAGAGACTTTCAGAGTGATCCAGTTAGCACAATGTTATGGCTGAATGAATCATCAAAATGATGTTTTGTTCAAGGCAAATTTCACAGTAATTTAACCCAAATGCTGTCAGAGTATAATTATGGCCAGATCAAAATGGTCACCAGTGAAACCAATCAGTACGATAAACAAGACTCAGGATGGATTTGTGCAATGTTGGAATCTGATGACTCAGTTGGTAGCCAGGTCTGGTTGGATTGGGACTGGATGGAGGGATAGGTGTGCCAGTTTGTCAGAGGTGGGAGAAGAGATGCTGGATGGGGATGATGGACTGGTTGGTTACGGGGGTGATTGTGGTGGCTTGTGCCTGTAAAATATTAAGACATAACACTAAAACTGAATTCATATTAAATTCTTTTTCTTTTTTTTTCTTTAAATTTACGTGTAGTTTAGTTTGTTGATCAATGTATGTCCCACTAAGAAAGTCTGCAGGATTCCACTACAAATCCAAGTCCCAGGCTCAAATCACATGCAGACATTTTTTTTCTACAGCAAATCATTCCATGGATTACTTAAGTCTATCGTACTTTGAGCATGGTCTGGTTGCTGTCATTTTCTGTGATTAGCTGGTCAGCCAAGATTTTGTGTGCCTACTGCACCTGAAAAAGAAAGCTGGACAACAAGAGCTCTGCCTGGTCAGGTTTTATAAAATGTTGAAAATTAACTTTATAAAATCCACTTTGAACAATCCGCTTAGCAGTTACCAGTATTACATGAACTTCTGCTCTGGAAACTGGTGTGACAGAGGTAAGGTAAGGTAATGTTGTTTATAACCCAGCCATCCGCAAAGGGCCATATCAGGGCTGTCACTGCGCTGAAGTCAACTCACAAGTCATTCATTCATGCAACTCTTTGAAATACATTTTTTGAAAACCCGCCCGAAATCTTCTTTAAAATCTTTCCACTATGAAATCTCAGATCTGATGAAAAATGTTGGTCACTTTCAAGAACTCAAAGACTGCGTCAGGCGGAACATCTCTGAACAAGGTTTTCATGGAATCTGCTGTAAAGTGTTTGTGTCTCACATCATGCAAGACCGAGCACTCTAAAAGAATGTTTCATTGTGAGTGGTACATGACATAGAATGCACCACGGAGCTTCTTCACTCTGTAAAAAGACCTGTACGAATGAGCAAAATATGAATGGCAGATGTGCAGTCGGCATAGAACCGTTTCTTCTTTTGCCTGAGGTTGATGAGAGGAACTCTTTGTGACAAAGAGTTGTCTATGATAAGAACTATACAATGCGCAACATTACCGTGGCAGTGTTCCAGTGAGGTGGGTAGAGAGGGGTGGTAGGTCAGGTGGGTAGGGAAGGGCAGGTAGTATCCATGCGGATCCATGCGGTCACATACCTATCACTCAGGAAATGGACCAACAAATGAGACTGCTCTGAAAACCACCCTGTATTATCTTGTCATCTGTTGGGGGGTCACCGGCCCTGTCCATCAGTGATCAGAGAAACGGCTGTTTGATACACCTTGAAATCCTTAAGACTCAAAGGGGGGGGGGGGGGGGGGGGGTCACGCTGACACCTTACATTGTTACAGAGTTTGGCTCAGAGGAAAATCCACCCGCCTTTCCATTGTCGAGTGCAGGGGAAAGATAAACCGTGATTTATTATGGGCCACAAGGTAAGAGATCGGTTTGATACCTGACTCTTTGTCCACCCATCTTCAAAGACACATTTGCAGTGTTGTTGAGTGGACATTTCCAAATGGAATGGTGGAGGCTTGTGAAAGTGGAGGACCTGAAGTAAAATATTGTCCCAAGTGCCGTGGTGCAAGGTGTGGATAAGCTCCTAAATCAGGGTGGTGATAACGGCGGGTTTAGACCGTGAGCTGGGAATTTAGCGGCAGATCTTTGAAGCAGGCAGTACTGATCAGATGTCTGGGTGCTGTGGGGTTTTTTATGTTGTTTATGTATACACGTGTGGTATGTTTTGTTACACTTACACTTACAGTGTTAAGAAAAAAGTTCCAGTGTACAGAAATACATTACAACAGGGTATATCATGTGCATACATATCACATGTATACACACACACACACACACACACACACACACACACACACACACACACCGGTTTAATGTCATTTCTAAGAAAAAAGACGTTAACCTACATATGTGCATACACACGCACACACATTCTCATGAACACACACACACACACACACACACACACACACACACACACACACTTCGGGAACATAATTGCACAGGAGTTCCACATGTGCATAATTGCAAAGCAAGTAAACATCAAAATGAGGAACTTTTAGTTTTAATAGGAACTTTCAGTTTTGATATTTTCCCAATCACTTTCAAAGGGATCATCTGGACATGGACATGTTTAAAACTAAAAATCATTTGCTTTGCAAAGCCAGGTTGCATGCTGACACTGGTTACCATAGCATGAGTTCATAACACGTTTACTTAGAGCATGTACACTTGTGCGTGCATACCAACACACATGTACACACACACACACACACACACACACACACACACACACACACACACACACACACACACACACACACACACACACGCATGCACGCACGCATGCACGCACGCATGCATGAACGCACACACACACTCATACACACACACGCACGCACGCACGCACACAGGTTGTTGTGTTTTCATCTGCAAATCAGCTGTAAATGGTGTTTCTGTACAGCCCTAGATGAGCAGTGCATGGTTTGTTGAGGTCTGTGGATGGACAGACTGTTGCCCTGGCTATATGTGTCATAAGGGAAGGCCACTAAGGGTGTGTGCTTGATTTGTCTCCTTCTCAGTCTTTCTATCCCATTTAGCATCTCCATGTGTGCATGATGCATGCATATATGCACACATGATCCAAATTTACACTCTGTAATCAAGACGTGCATATATGCACAAATGGTGAAAACACATAGAAAATAAACACAGTCAGACGTGCACAAATAAACATGAGCAATTCAAGTTTCAGGGTTGTGCACATGCAGTTATCCATGGAAGCACTCAAACATGTATACACACACCTATATGCATGCATGCATGCACACATATGTGTTGTGACAGATGCAGTCTTTTAAAGATATGAACGGAAGAAATAGTATGCACATTTCTCTGTCAATTTTCTTTCACACACACACACACACACACACACACACACACACACACACACCTCTATTGTATTCTAGTCGCTCCACATTCATGCATGTTTATAAATTCATAATGTGTGTGTGTGTGTGCGTGTGTGTGTGTGTGTGTTTGTGTGTGTGTGTGTGTGTGTGTGTTCAAACAGACCAGCAGCAACAGCTAGCAGAAGAAGCCAACAATGAATGGTTTTCCAAATTACATGGGCTTATTCACTCACTCACTCTCTCTCTCTCTCTCTCTCTCTCTCTCTCTCTCTCTCTCTCTCTCTCTCTCTCTCTCTCTCTCTCTCCCCCTCTCTCTCAGCTGACAAATCATTGTTTTCGCACATCTTCCTTGCAGATGATGGTGGTAGCTTATCTTTGTTTATTTTTATTTGTCTTTCCTACAGCAAGCAAACTGTGCCTGGACGACCCAACACTGACGCCAGCACGACAGAGCCGGGCACTGTTGGCATCAAAGGAAGCTGGTGGGGTAAGAGGAGCAGGGGAGATAGGGGATGAGGACGCTGATCCGGACCTGTTGGACGGAGACAGGCCCTGGGAGTCTGCGCTGCCTTCTTTGTGAGTCCTCTGTCTGCTGCTGAATGGCTGTGATGTGACGGTCCTCTTGTTTCCATGGTGTTGTCCCTATTTTGTGGTTTGTTTGTTTGTTTGTTTTGCTGTCACTTCATCTGTCCAGGGCTGGAGCCAGGATCACTACTGTTTAGAAAAATTGGCTTGAAAACAGACGGTGGGACGAAAGGGGCAACTGAAGTTTTCTGTGTCTGTAGATTGAGCTGAAATTTGGCATGGTGATAGCAGATAGATTTGGCTTCAGTGTGATTAGAATTTGTGTGGCCATGGCAACCATTTTGGCAGCCATGTTGGAAAGGGATGTAAATTAGAAAACAAACAAGTTTACATTGTTTTCACATTGTGCAGATATGGTTAACATGTACACCACACACACACTCACACACACACACACACACACACACACACACACACACACACACACACACACACACACACACACACACACACACACTCGTGACATGAAAACATAAACTACTTAAAAGCAAAAGACACAAATGAGCTGTCAGTTTCATGACACACCCACCTGACTGGGTTTGAGGACTGCTTGCACCTTGCAACATTTAAATGAAGACTGATGAAGAGAAAGTAACTCGTGAAACATGTTACAGATAAATTATGGACAGATATTGGAAGTGGAGCTTGCTGTAATAAGTATTTGGGATTTGACATTGGGTGAGGCTCTGCTGTTACTGGTCATCCCAGATTTCGTCTGAGGTTAATTAATTCTGTCATTCATCTTCACGCATCTGTAGACATTCAGACCGCCCATGTCTACCAACTCACAGCACCCACACCCCAAGCTTGGTGTTTTTGTGTGGCAGATTTTTGTTAGTGTTCTTTGTTATAGTGCATGATCTTAAAAAAAAAAAAAAAGCATGTGGAGGTTTAGAAGAAGGAGATGTGCTTCAGGAGTTGTCAGCATTTGCGATTTTGTTACCTGTAGATTGATTTATTTGGATTAGTCTTTAAAATCATGTATTACATTATAACTAATACTGTAATAGATGTGTAGAATAGATTTGGCTTTGTCCTGAATCAGATAAACTAATAAAGAAAGAAGAATGAGTGTGTCATGCCTTTCTCACTCCTCCAGCTCACTCACTCCCCCAGAGGTTAAGAAGGAAAACATTATTTTAATCAATACATATGCTTTTATCTTTCTCATCAGCTGTATATATATAAATTATTTTGCTGGGCTCAGTATTGATAGATACATGACGGAAAGACCAACCAAAAAAAAAAAAAAAATACAATTTACATTTGCTTTATGAATTAGATGGTTTCAGTGAAATTTTGAAATGAAAACCTCTCTTAAGAAAATCTTTCAGCACCAAAAGAAAGAAAAAAAAAAAAAAGAGAGAGATGGGAAAAAAAGAAAAAAAGATGGCAGTGGAATCTGTGGAGTGCTGGTGGCATTTTTGGAATATTGGAAGACAACATTAACGTGACAATCTCATATATGAAAAAGGTTTTTCTGTTTTATCTAACTGGTTTAAAGTCAACTAATGTCATACTCTGACCCCATACACGGGCTAGACCCTGCAAAAGTGAAAGAGATTGACTAAAGGGGTACGAAGAAATAATCCAGTCCTGGTTATGGTGCAACTGAATAGTGAATGATACACCTCTCAATGATCAAATCTGTGTTATATTGTACACCCTTAAGAAAGTTTTATCCTTTTTTTTCTGAGGGAGGGGCACATGTCTGCTGGACCTTCCCCTTCCCCTTTCACCTCTCCCTTTCTCCCATACACTCTCCCCAGCCCCCTTGTCTCCTTTGCCCCCATCAGAATTTCAACTGTTTTGCTTTTTCCTCAGTGGGAACTCTGAATTAAGTTTTGAAAGTAAAGAGTGTGTCTTTGGTCGTTTATGTGTGCAGTGGAAGTGATTGTTTTATGTTAAAACTAATCATGAAGAGGAGAAATAGGAGTTCATGTTATTGTTACTTTCTGCTGACACAGTGGGTGGATGCAGTCAGACCTAGATGTCCATCGTTTGATGATGTGTGTGCAGTAAAGACCCAGTATATATTGGAAACTCCAGTCCAGCAGAGGCTCTAGATGCCAAGGTACGTGACAGGGAGAAAGAAAGATGTGATCTGAATAGAATCCTCTCATATTACATGTATATGTATATGTGTGTGTATATATAATTATATATATATATATATATATATATATATATATATATATATATATATATATATATATATATATATGTGTGTGTATATATAATTATATATATATATATATATATGACCCCATCATGACAAAAGGCATAGTAAGTCACTAAGCTGATTTGGCATATGTTCAGAATGACCATGTCCCTATTTTTTCCACAGTTTTTTTTGTCATGGCCATTTTTACTGTATATATCTGAATATGTTCTCTTCAGTATATACCAACTGAAATCTATACCTCTCAGATCTTCAGGCATGCCAACATTTCAGGGAACAGCTGTAATTGTTGCTGGAAAAATTGACCATTCAAGACATTATGGCAGTAAACTGTAAACTCTGTTTCGGAGGGGAAGAAGGGTGGGGGAGAGGGGGGACAAATGGATGTGACTTTTTTGATAAGTGCACAAACCAGACAGTAGATGTGAAGTCGTAACTCAAACACTATCTGCAAGCACATCAGTATTTAAGTGGCTGCACAAGAGATCGAAATGAGCAGAAGTTAAACCTAAAGCAAAGAAGTCAAAATGTGTTGGACTGAAGAAGAAGAAGAGGAGAAGGCAGATGGCAAATCCTACCATGAATGAAAAACAAATCAGTGCTGCCAGACCTTCAAGAAATTATGCAGTGAATGGTAGCCATGTGTACAACAGGTACAGAAAATGAAATGTCAGAAAATATTGGTTTGTGCATTCTCTGCAAGTATGCATTCTCTGTCAGTCATGGTGCCTGTGATGATGTGAATTTGTGAACATGCATACTCATACATCTGCAACTGCGCAGCATCACATTTGTAAGAATATAGTCTGTTTCTGAACGTTTATGAAAATTTCATCTCATTCCTGGTTGTGCATGAACACCAGCTGTTCCTGATGGGAAGGTTTTGAGGTAGGCATATCTGAGTCTTGAACAGCAATTTTTTATGGCTGCTTAGTGATCTGAGTGGATATGCATCTAATTTCTTAGCTCCAGTTTCACAAAACTGCTGATCAACAATTAACCACATGGCAGGACAGTAACAGCTGTCTGACTGCCTGGGGCATGTGATCACTTGTGTTGGGTATGTGGTGAATGCTGTGACCTGCCCACTGGGCAAGATCAGTGTCTTTCATTGATTGGATGAATGGGAGGGGGATCCGTATACACATCTCCTTTTTTGCTGTCGTATGCTGAACACCCCCTTAAATGCCAGAATAATGGAAATGCAAAGATTTGTTCCATGAATCTTCAGTCTTGTCTTGAGACACTGGTTGGCTGGATTGTTATGAATGGTGCTGGTTCTGTGCTTTCAGACTGCTTTGGCAAGTGTTCATTTGGTCCAAGAATTTCTTGCTGGATTGGCGGCTGTTTAAATCAAAGGCATCAGTTAATTAATGGTTCTTTTTTGTTATTTTTTTTAGACTTCAAGGGATTCTGTATTCTTTCCCCACGATGAACAGTTTTTCAATGACAAGCACTTTAATGATGTTCCAGGAGAGATGAGATGTCCTGTGTGTTTGCAGTGGTCTGCTGTCACTGTGGGTAAGGCAGTGTAGAACACAGTGACATGAGCGCAACACTGTAGGTGCATATTTAAAGGAACGGTTGTCTCACAAAAGTACACATGTGCTTAGCGTTTTCATTAGTTTTGGCCTAAGATGAAACCTTTGTAGTCTTTGTACAGCTGCTGAAAAATCCAGTTTGTTTGTTTTTTGAACCTGCAACATGTTTATTTAATAATATTTTTTTTTTTAACTTGCAACGTGTTTATTTAATAATATTTGTTTTTTTGAACTTGTAAGGTGTTTATTTAATAATATTTCTTTGAGAATTAAATCCTTCCACGTTGAGCCATGCGGTGCTGATGGAGTGGTGATTGTGGCAGGGTCGCCCGGAGACGCGCCCACTCTGAGTGGAGGTCAACAGCCAGGCAGCATGGAGGCTCTGAAACAGATGCTGTTCCGTCTGCAGAATGAGGAATCCTCCTCTGCAGTGCCACCAGCCTCTGCTGCTGCTGCTGCTGCTGCTGCGACACCCCAGGTGGGAACTTTCACCTGGAATTTATTCTTGAAATTCTAACCCTGTTCCTCTGTGGCGGTGAAGTAATGAATACAGGCATGTCATTTGCCTGGGGAAAAAAAAATTAAAAAGTGAAGAAAAAAAATAGGAAAATTGATATTATGGGTATGGTATGGAGGTGGGGGATGCATGGAAACAACAAGAAATAAAGCTATGACTGGTGGTAACAGAGCATAGCAACAGGGTAATACTGATTGTCACAACTCAAGTGATAAAGCTACAACTTGTGGTAACAAAACGTGACAACAGGGTCATACTGATTGTCACTACCAAGTGGTATGCTGGATCAACCGTTAGCCAGAATTACTGATTCCTCTTCCTATTTCTTCATATCCACAGTGGCATGGAGTGATACCAAGTTTGTAGGAAAAGAACATTCCAAGCATATTTTTCGGATTCTTTTTCATTTGATCCAGTTGAGAACACATCAGTGCTTAAATAGGCATTCACAAAGCTGTTTACATGGACAGCCCATGCGCCAGGGTAGAGAAGATTTTGACAACTGAAAAATGAGTTAAAAGTGGGAAGTATTAACTTGAAGGTAACCGTAGTAAACACACAAATACAAAAATGTTCCACATAAAAGCAGGTCTTTAAAGGAAGTGAGTCTTTTTAATGGGAGGTGAGTTTGGAGATGGCAAGACAAGTATGTACCAAGAAAAAGTCTTTCACTCTTACTAGCATGCACATTCTGGTGCTGATTTTCAAACTCGGTTGGTTTATGCCAGTTGAGAGACCATGAAATGAAGAACTTGCATGAAAATTTGTTGTGTTATGTATCAAAATGTAGATAAATATCATTAGGTTTTGAATGTGTTAAGAAGTGTGTAGAATCTGACCATAGATTATGTTTGTGATCACCAATATTGATGATAATTTTCCTTGACTGCTGATCGTCTTTTTCACAAATTAGAACTTTAAACTTTCTTTGAGGATGTTCTGAAGATTTGCAATAGAAGAAAAAAAAATTGTCGATGTATGACATGGTTCCTAGTGTATCAACAGGTTCTTTTTATCAGTTGCACTTTTGAACTCGTTAGAAGCATCACTTACTGAAGAAAAATGTTCAGATACAGTTTTTCAGTTGGAGGGGTGGGAAGGATGGGGTAGGGGCAGGGAGAGAGCAGGAATGGGGAGAGAAGGGAGCAGGGGAGAAAGGGGGCTTATTTGTTTTTTGCATCATTGCTGTATTGGCTGTAATGATTCTCTCCAACCACATATGTATAGGATATATACTGAAACTGCAGGTATTGTTTATGACATTTTCATATATTTAGCCTTACCTACGCAAAAGCCACAACAAAGGGTGAGAAGTTGAATAAAAGAGTAGGAGCTGTCTGTATCTGAACATAAGAAATGAATTCAATATGAGCAAGAATGTTGTAAGGTGTCAGCCCTCAGCTAATTGCTGAAAATATATGTGTATGGCCAAGAAAGTTGCTATCCAGTGGATCAGTGGGTGGAATGTTTCATTAATAAATCGGTGTGTGTTTATCAGAAATGTGAGGCAAGACGGGAAGCAGATAAACAAGAGTTGGCATTGTGACTTCATGGATGGTTCAGCCATAGTTCTTGCTGCAACCATTGTTTTTTGTCAGGCAAATGGCTTCTCTTCTTTACACTTGTTTTTTTTTTTTTCTTCTTACCAGAGTCTAAAAAGTAAATGACTGAAATGATGTGGCGTGGATGTATGTTAGTGTAATACTAGAAATAAGTTACTGAATATCACATCAGTTCACTATTTTGTGTGAATTCCTTATGTTAACTTGACTGTGGAAAGCTCTGAGAGACATTTCAGATGAAGGCCTAAAATTGTGCAAAGGTTGAAGATGTTGAAAGAATTGCAACTCCTCAGGTCAGGTGGCTTAACATTGAACCTTCTTGCTACATCCCTGGAAAAAGAGTTACACTAACCGGTACTATAAAAATACATTATCTATAGAAGTAAGTTAAAGTCACTGAGCGGGGGAGAGAGAGAACCATATGTGTCTGTGTGTGTGTGTGTGCACACACCATACACCTACACAAACACTTTCTCTCTCTCTGTAAAGAGAAGGTAGTTAGGACAGATACAAACTGTTAAGTTGTGACAGAGGAATGATGTCTTTTTTTTTTTTTTTTTTTTTTTCAAAACGTGTGTAAACTCGTTTTTCTTGATTGTTCAGGGTGATGATGAAACAGAGTTGGTGCCAGCTCTGAAAGACTACGACTTTGAAGTAGAGCCCGGTGGACAGTCTTTAGAAAGGTTGGTAGACAAACAATTGCACTCTTTTTTTTTCTTCTTTTTTTTTTTTTACAATAAAAGCCAAAGTGTGAACCATGTCGGATGCAGCAAGTCATCTGTTTTAAGATGTTTTTTTAAGAGTAGTCTTGTGCAAGAATAATTTCTCACTCTCTAAAATAAATGTATTCAAGTGTATACATATCTAAAGCAAATACCACATGCACTCACTCATACATGCATACAATCATGCATATTAAACTTTTTTTTCCCTTCACACTGACCATACAGGGGTAACAGCATTAAAGCTGCACTCACAACATATTGCCCAGCGGTGGGCGGCACAGTCTGAGTGTACTATTATGCATAAGATTTGGGGGAGGGGTGTAATATTTAACTAATTATAGATATTAGAACTGAATTTGTTTATCAAAATATGCTGACTATCAAAAGAGATTGGAGATCTAACACAGAAATTTTTTTTAAATGATAAATTGCTAAGTTTGCCAAGTATGCAGTTCTTGGGTAATCATAAACATCACACACACTGAGAAAGGTAGGTCCATCATTATCCATAAAGAAAGAGTTAAGACCATGTATGGCATGAACTTTTGATTTTTTTCTTCTTTGCTGTTTTTGTCTTCCCTCATACAGGTCTACGGAAGTATGTTTGTGCTATTCTACAAAAGAAAATGCTTCTTTATTAGATGAGAATTACTAGTACTTGTGACATGTACAACAGAGAGGGTTCAATAGTCCTAAAGACTAGTCGGATTCTCAGAATTATTTAACAAATTGATGTTGATTATGTGCTGATGTGATTTCCATGTTCTACAGAGCCCTTGTCCACCTGGGACGTCTCAAGACATTGGTGCAGACCGGCACAGCGCCGGCGCAGACTTTTTTAACAACCCAGGAGCATACAACATCCTCGTAGCAGCAGGTGCCGATGACGGCACTGATCTGACATTGATGTGATGGTGCAGATTTATTGTTCTGCTGACTCATCGGCATTCCGTCATAGGAAGTTATTGCTGTTATGGCTGACTGAGTGGGTTAGGAAGAATGAGTGGTGGTGGTGAATTAGAGACTGAGAGGCCGAGAGAGAGCTTCCTTCGGACAGGGTTAGTAGAGGTCAGTTAAACCTTGGTAACATTGTGGAAAAGCGGAAAGTGAGGCTAAAAACTGAAAAATCTTAGATTTTTCCAATTCTGCCTAGTGTAATCTTGTTTTCAAGTCACCAGAAAGGTAAACTGTGTTCTCAGAAAAAATTCCGGAGAGAAAAGTTGGGAAAAAAAATACTAGTGCTTCTTGTTGACCCTCTGAAAATGCAGTTACAGGTGACTTCACACTGCCTGCTTGCCACATGAATTATTTCACTTTACATTTGCCACAAACCCACAGATGTGTCTCCCAGGAAATGTAGGAAGAACATTTTGATCACTGAAGACAGGGAATGTGTTTTGAATGATATTTTGCTACAAAACAAAGACTAGCTGGCCCTTTCCACAGATGGCCATGACCTCCAAACAAGCTGCACAGTGTAATGAAATGATGTCAACATTGTGAATATGGGCAAGAGTGCTGTGCAAAGCTATTAGCACTGCCAGAAACACAAAGCTTTAGTATCTGCCATGCTGTTTTCTGAAACTATCAGCATCAGACATGCTGATCTCACACTTTATGTAGTCACTGATATGCATTAGCAATACCCTGGAAAAGTCCTGGATTTCTTTTTTTTTTTTTTTTTCTTAACTGTAGGAAACCTGTGTGGACCAGGCACAGAATCATACAAGGATATGCACACACTGAGCTGAAAGTGGGAATATTTTTCAGTATGAATATACCTCGACCAACCACTTGGATCTTCTTGGCTGTCTCCATTAAAAGAAAAAAACATTCCTCCTCACAGAAAAAAAAAAGGCAACAAACAAAACAAAAATTTGTACAACAATTCAAATGTAACACTAAACTATTGTTGTCCTCAAGACAAAGAAACGTAGGCTGAGCTGAGACTACTTGGCTTTCTGCTTAAACACTGCCAGATTTAGAAGAGTGGTAAACAAAATGAGGATGCACACACACACACACACACACACACAAATGCTGTAATCATAGCTGCCAACCCTCACAGAGTTTTCTGCAGTTTCTCTTATTTAGAAATTATTCCTTGAAATCCTGAATTTAACAGGGAAAAAAAAAATCTAGACTCTCAAAATTTTTGTTTCAAAATGTGGGGTTTGAGGGGTCATTTTGGAATAGAGATAATTAAGTATTGCAGAATAAAGCCCAGATGATGTTATGTGGATGTTGGTAATCATATGTACGGAATATGCGTTTTCTTTTTAAACACTTCATTTGTCAACTGAAGCATAACAGGGTTAGAAATTCTTTCAGTCAAAAGCCAGACTGCCCTCTCTTCAGTGCCCCCTCCCCAGTTCCCAAATTTTGACCCCAAAAGATTGACAGTGTGCCTATTGCCAAACAGACACTGCAGAATGGACAGGCAGTGTTTGCTGCAGACAGTGTTAATAGTCCTACTGCCATGTTTCCACATTACAGCCAAAAGCTGGTATATTGTAATTTGTTATAAGAGAAAAAAAAAAACATGAAGACTATTTAGGACAAAGATTGGTGAATGGGCCACAAAAGCAGGAAATCGGTGGACATGATGTATCATAGAGGTTCAGCCAGGCATCAAATGAGGTACCTGCATTTTTCACCAGGCTTTACATACCTGCAGTTTACCAGGAATCAAATAAAGACAACCTGCATTTTATCAGGCATCAAAAAAGATACATGATTTTGCCCGGCATCAGATAAGATACCTGCATATTTTACCAGGCATCAAATAAGATACCTGCATTTTACCAGCCATCAAATGATATACCTGTCTTTTGTAACTAGAGTTCAGATATATTCCTTTATCTGTTCTCTTCAGCCTTGGTATGGAAAGCATTTCTAAGTTCAAAATATCGAACTGAACAAACTGTATATTTAGCTTTAAAATTTTGCCATGGTATAGACTTCATTAGCCGTCCTATGGTTACAGCTAAGTCAAACTTGGATGAATTTCCCCCATTTACGACATGCTATTTTGTTGATGCTTTCCAACTGCTGTTAAAAAAAAAACTTTGTACTGTTCAAACATGTTCTTTGTCAGTGTTGCTGTTGTTCTGTATTTGCTGGGTACATTTGTGACACATATGTTCCATGGAGTGGGAATTTAACATATATCAATGCATGAGCAGATTCTGAATAAGAAGGCTGTGAACATCTGTGCTTCATTTTCATCAGGTTTAAGGAATTCTTTTTCTAGGTTTAAAAACTGTTGCATATCCTGTCTGTTTTTATGCGTTACGTTGATTGTAGTAAAAAGTTTTGTGTTGATAAGTTCAGTTGATTTTTAGTACAGAACTAAGTTGAATGTTGATATCTGAACTAACTTATGTTTTCCTGTCAGTAAGGGGATAGTTAACACAATGCTGGAACCTGCTGTTGGATAGCACAATTACAAAAACAGTTTGAGGCAAAGTTAGCCTCGCAAAACAATACCCCCCGTAAATGAAGCTCTAATACAGAGACTGAAGATCTGTAAGACCTATCGCATGGAGGGCATCAACAACGGTCGGTAACGGTCGCAATGTTTGTGAGTTAAGATGCATGCAGTTCATGTGTGCATCATACATTTGGAAAGAGGTGACAGTTTTCATGCATCTCGATTAGTAAGCTTATTTCATATTGGAAAGTCTCTTTGGAATCATTAGTTCAGTAACAATTTGTGGTAACAAAAATTTCTTGCCCTCTGCGCCATTCTGTGAAGACATGTTTCATCTGTGTTGAGGTTCGCCACCTTTGTTTTCTCTGCCACTCTTCATGTGATGGACCTTTTTTCCTGTCTGATTGAGTCTGGCTCTCAGCGTCATAAATGGCAAGAGTTTACATGGATACCAATGAACAAGTACAATGGTCAACTAATGCTATTAAGAAATCGATGCATATTCATGGCAAACATCCTTGATGCATTCATGTGTGTGTAGAATCAGAAACCTGTGTACGTTCTCACAATTCTGTATGACTTTGTTTTCATGTTACCAGTTTTTACTTTCATACCATCTAAACATTAACTTGTACCATTTGTAACTTATTTATGCTGCATCATGTTACCAGTTTTACTTTCATACCATCTAAACATTAACTTGTACCATTTGTAACTTATTTATGCTGCAGGCATTTTGTAAATAAACGTATATACATTTCCAAGTGTTTAGTTTTGCATCCCCAAAACCACAATTCATAATGTATCTCTCACCAACTCTGCCAGTATATCTGTGATAATACAACTAGTTGCATGTGTCATGTTTTGACTTACACATACACTGCCCATTTTATTTATATCCTGTATAATTTTTGTTTTTCTAAACCATTCACAAACCATGTATATGAATGTTAATGATATTCATGCATGTCGGTGTGTTAATGATACATAGTTTCTGTACCAACTATCACACCAGTTTCCTGTTTTTGTATACAAGTTGTATTTTGATTATTTGTACAATTATCTTTCCAGTTTCAGCTTTTCTATACAGTTAATTATGATACGCAAATAAAATCGTTGAAATACCAGTCTGTTTTGGATACCATTTTAGGTATTCTCTGGTCTGATATAAAGGTGTGCTTATATCTTCTTTCTCATGAGTGAAGACGTGTGATGAAGGGTACACTTATCTAAAACTCGACTGGTTTTGGCTCATCAAAAACCCAGCCATTATCAGAACATGCTCACTAAAATGACAGTAAAGTCATTAGCTGAAAATAGCTTCCATTCAGCCAAGATAAACCAAACTTGTATGATTAGTCAGTAAAAATAACTTTTATACATATATATATATATATATATGTATAAAAGTTATATATATATATATATATATATAATGATGCAGTACAATAAAGAGCACCAACCCAGCCAGTCTTCTTCCCAATTTCACATGTACAAGAGGAAATTTCCACACGATCACTTACCAATCACTCATAGCAACAGTCTGACCAAGAGAAGACAGAACTTGGTAGCTACTTACAGGTCACATGCTTAATGCATACACATGAACTGGTGATGCTATTGCAACATTTTGGATCATGTTCAAAACATGAATGATCGAGGGGTTTTTTTATCACAATTTACATCATGCTGAGCTAGCTTTGCGATCTAATATAGACCAGTTCTCTCTCTCTAAATGCAGTCTTTCTCTTGGTGCCCTTCAACATTCCCTTTTCTCTGTTTAGTGCTCACTTTCTCACTCACTTAAGTATAACAAATATGGCAGCCATGTAATTACCTCAATATTGCACCACACAAGGTGATCGCCACCTACAATATGGACAAGGCGTCCTCTGGAACATGTAGGTGAAAGGAGGGACATCATTTGTGGATACGCTTCATATGGAAATACTGACAGGAATCAACAAAGCATGTACTTTTCAAGTGGAAACTGGCATTCTTTGTTCATGTTTTGAGCAATGTATCTTTTCTAATCCTATAAGGTGCACTGCCTTCATAGCATTCAATGTTGGATGAGATCGAGGATCACTCCTGTGGCATGAATCCCTTCTTCATTTCAAAGATTAAATATACATCTCATGACTTAGTTAAGGCCAATACTTGATCAAAGAAAGTCCACTGAAGACATCAAGTGGCCCTTGCTTGTCATCTATGAAACATTTCTTAAGATATGCATCTTGAAATCTGTACTGTGGCTAAACTGCTCAGATTTACACAAGTCTACCCTCTGCAACCATGTCCACTGAGAACAGTCTGATATAATAGCATTAATTTTCCCATGCACAATTGAGCGTGTGTGATCTAAATGTATTCAAGCTCACCGATTAGCTTGTAAGCAGAGGGGGGTTTGTTTTGGTTATGTTTCCCAGAAATCTTCCATTTTTTTTTTTCTACTTTGGTTATTCCAAATTTTAGGGGCCTGTAATCAAACGGTTAGAACATTCAGCAGTGGAGCTGATGATCTTCAGTTTGAAACATACATGGATTCTTCAGGTTTTAGCTTGAAAACCCTCTTTGTTCTCCCAGCAGCTCAGACAATGTATAAGATGGTGGAAGGAGATGGATTGGCTCCGCCTTCCATTACGCCATGCTGTAGACACTGTGAACATCTCAGTTTACTGTCCCAACTTTTGAAAAGAAACTGATCAAAAACTATACTGTGCACAAAAAGAAATGCATATTTTTATTTCAGTCATTTAGCATTCAAAATATTACAACCACAGAAGAAATAAGACGTCAATGTACTGTTATGTCTATTCATTATGTCTGACTATTCACACTGGACAGAGTTCCCTGCTATATGTGGAATGTTTCTGTCAAAATTTTCCTTAATATTTGCATTAAAAAAAAAAATGTGTTTCTTTTTGTGCACAGTATATATGAAGGCATACGCTTGAATAGTTGTGTTATGAACTGGAAGCAGAACTGTCAAATTGAAATTTTTTTTTTTGCAGAAATGTGATATTGAGTGCATAGTGTTAATTGAACCATGGCAATATTTCAAAAAAGGTTGTATACTGACATTGGCCTTTGTCTTCACTGAATCTATTATTATTGACATTATATGCATGTCAGATGTTCTATACAAAAAACAAAAAAAACTAAAGAATATAATCCAAATTCTCGCTTCTACTACGCACTCTCAAGCATACAGGCAAACGTACAAAAGCACATACTTCCTTATTTATTTCACCACAATTGTCCATTAAATATCACACATCTTTTATACATGATTAAACACAAAATACCCTGAACCCAGTTAAAAATCATGAACATTACTCAGTAAATGCATGAGTGAAAAGCACAGACACTTTAGGCCTTTTTTTTTTTTTTACCTTTTTTTTCAGGGGAAGGAGGGGTAGGGAGTTCATTCTCTACCATAAAATGATTCATCAGCTTTATTAGTACTGATGCCATGAGACATGAATCACTGGTTTAGATTTGTGAAAATGCATCATCCAAGCTCATCCTTATTGACCATTATTAGCACACAATGTTTGGATGTCCGCAAGGGAGGTAATCTATGTTAGAGGTCAAATTCAGCAGGAGTGACACTGCTGTTTTAATGGGATAGAGGTCGCTAGTGGGCACGGTCAGAACAATTTTGTCACATCAGTGAGCTAAAATAGCTCAATTAGAAGAAAATGAAACTTTGTGAGTGCAACAGTGCACCTGGAATACAGTCGATATCCTGATCGTTGTCCTGGTATGCACTTCAAATCAAATATTTGATTCTCTAGATCTATTTGTTTGACCTATAAATTGAGAAGATAACTCTATTTGCAAATGGAAAGGTGTTATCCTTCCCTGATTTTTTTTTCTGGAATAGATCTTTTGGAAAGAATGCCCTGTTCTCATGGTGACCACAATGCCTCCCCTCCACACCTACGGTCAATCGTGCACATGGCCTTTGTGGTCAGTAGAAGTGAAACGATTGCTGGAGATATGGAGGAGGAGAAGTGGAGCAGTTGCTCTATCCATGAGGCTGCACATGAGCAACTATGAGGCTTAATAGGTGGTATGTTGTGTATGCCACAAGCCCCTCCTAACACCCCTGAAGTGACTAGACAGCACCGCCATGGTGGCCTCGTGAAAAACTAACATGAACAGCTCCTATAATCTGTTGGCACTGAACTGTAATTGAATAATCCTGCATGTGGCTATGTAGAAGTCGGCATGAGCAGTGTGAAAACAATAACAGTGTGAGGGTACAGCCAAAGTAAAACCTGGGTTAGCATCCCAGACAACAGAAAATACAGAGTGTACTTGAATGTCTTGTCTATTATTGCGTCGGTGCCAGCACCACCAAATGCCAGAGAGTGAATCAACAGCAGTACAGGGTGTCTTTACCCGAGTAGTCTAACCTTGACCAGACAGTATATCCAGGTCTGTTTACTGATGGAATTCTGATACTGGTATCTTCAGTTTTGTGTTTCTACCATGTAAGGAGTGGGGATGAACAGCATGAGATGACAGCAACCTGAAAATAATTGACTTAACGCACACGAAATAAGCAAATTGATGGCATTTTTCTTTTGAAGAATCTTTTTCTTTTGAAGAATTGCTTTCGGAACGTTTTCCACTTTGTCAAAACAAGGACAGTGCAGCCAGCCAACATGAATGCTCACCCAAACCACTGACATCCATTCAAAACGTTTGACACGCTCTCCCCCCAACTGGACATCATCAATGACAAAGCTGCCATGTGAGGGATCTGACAATGTACAGTGGAACGTCTCTTCAATGACCTCCTGAAATGCACGAACATGTAGTCTTCAGAGGGACGGAATCTTTGTTTTTAGGTAAATTTTAATGTGGAAAAATGGTCTAGAAAAAAAGACTACATGGATAATTCATTGATGCAGGTCATATTTATTTGGCGGTTTTGCTATGCTGAAGCAAGGATATTCTTACATGCTCCATGAAAAGGAAGATAACACTAGATTTGGCCAAGTATAAGAATGACCATTTTCACCACCACAGCCTGTTGTCATCAGACTCTACCTATCGACTCAGTCCCAAAGGAAAAAATTACAAACCATAACCTGATCATGGAAATTCCTTCATGCTGACTGAACTTTAATCACCAGATCCAATCACGAAGTCACAGGTACAGACACTCAGAATCAGTATTTAATCAATTTTCAAGGCTGGCATGACAACACACATACCCACACACATGTACACACAAACTGGCAGCCTGGACACTGAAAAGACCATCGCTGATGAAGAATAGAAGATGCTTCCCTTAAAACATTTACGTAATTACTGATGCAACCCTGTCAACATGTGTGTCCACAAAATGTTACACTGTGTTCTCCAGACTGCTTCTATCACCCTGATCATGAAGACCACCTCTGAGATGATGATCCTGTTTGAAATTTGACCCTGTCCTGAACATGGTTCTGATCGCTGTCAGTATTACCACTGCAACACCTCTAACACAAACAAACAAATTGTGTCACCACTGTCAGTTGGATGCGATGCTTTTACTTGTTCTTAAGCAGATGCCCACCTACAACAACAGTGAAAAAAAGAATTGTTTGTCATCAGTTGTACACACAATTGTGCTCCACAAACACATTTTGATTTTTTAAATAATGTTTTATATGTGTCATCTGTATTTGCTTTGATATGAAGTTATATACGATACAACCACTTAGTTCTAGCTCAAAGCAGACTCAGGAGGCATTTTCATTATCAAATAAGTACAGTAAAAGTGTGAAGATATGTTCTGATCACCTGCACAGCAAGCACATTCTTCTTTTCCTACAGATCTGAGTTCAGCATTCAAAAAACTGGGTTAGTCTAGGATCTGATTCTGAACTGGTGACTATGGTGCAAAGGTTAGCGTTGTGTATCACCTGACAAACTGGACCGATAAGTGCATCCAATCCAGTTGCAAACTGTGGTGACTGCTGGCAGAAATCTTAACAAATCTGAAATGTTAGTGATAATGCACCGCCAAAAAATACAGACAAAGAATCACAAGACAAAACTTGATGCATTCAATGCCTATCTTGCTCCAAATTGGATGAAGATAAGTGAGTGCTCATTCATTTTCGTTGTCCTGAGTGTTTTGTATCTTGCCTGTCCTCCAGAACTGTCCCCGGAGTGAGGAGAGATGAGTGCGAGTCTGGCCAGAAGGGGCAGCCCTCAAGACAAAACTCTGGGGGACTGCCAGTGATCTCCGCCGGACGGCCAAGTTTGCCACCACCCTTGGAGTCCGGCTGTAGCTGCGTAGCTGTCAAACGCTGAAGAAGAAGTATCTTGCCTGAAGAAGACCTAAGATGTCAAAACACATTGGGTTTTGTCTTGTGATTTGTGTGTCTACGTTTTTTGGCAGTGCATTATCACTAACATTTCAAATTCGCATCCAATCTGTTATCATCGAGTCATGTTTACACTCTAAGAATCAAAACACTGAAATAAATAGATCAACAAGACACAAGGAAATGACATGGACGTCATGATGACCAGTATACATGGTCATTTTTCTGACCAACACTTTATCTCTGAGGCATGGGCAGTGCCTGGATATATGACAAAAACTGTGGAGAACAGTCCTGTTGTGTAGTTTCCATCCAAAAGGAATCAGCAGAGCATCCTCATCTTCATTTATCACCACACACACACACACAAAGATGCCCAGTTTCTACAGCTTCCCAGATGTACATATGTACAGATGGGAAGATAAACTGAAAACAAAATAACATTTTTTCTCTTCGGATCTGTAGAATGTTGATGAGGTAGTTTCCCAGTTTGTTGTCTCTCACTGTTAATCTTCTTCTCTTTGTAGTGCACTTCAGAGAGCTTCCTCAGTCTGTCAGCTGCCTGGAAATGACAAGCAAGGCTGATCTGAACACACACACACACACACACACACACACACACACCCTCCCCCAAACCCACATACACAAAATACCCAAACCAAAACCTACATACACACACACTAACCATACAAACACACTTGATGGACTTGAACAACATACACCGATCTTCTTCCACTTGCAGACCGCAGTGAAAGCGTACAGGCCAATACAGTTCACTAAAAAGACAACATCAATTTTCCAGCCAATCACAATTAGCACATGAATAATACATGCGTCACTAAACCCAAATTGATTTGTGCACAGAACAAGAGAAGGAACCATAACTGGCTTGTCTATGTAGAACACTTCCAGTGGTGTGACCCTGAATTCATCTGACCACTCAATCCTTTCCATTACATAGCAGAGGGAAGAGGAGGGGGTGGGTAAGCTCTGTTTCGTTGGGATGGCACCACATCCTGCTGACACATCCATTCGTGATCTCCATCCCCTTAGAACACAGCATAGGGAGGTGATGACCAAAAAAAAAAAAATTCAATTGCTTCTGTGACAGATTTGACTGGCTATTGCTAACAGATTCTAACATTTTCTTCTGGGTGCAAGTAATTTTTGTCAACAGTTTCTGAGAAAATGCTGTAGAAACCACCCAAACTACAACCCCTCCCCCCACAAACACACACACTTTTTCTTTCAATTTCTGTCTGCAAAGTACTGAGAAATGGGTAGTGGTAGGTGGAAATGAGGTGAAGGCTGAGGATTCAAGGAAGCGATCAGTCTTGGTGAGTAGAAAAAAAAAAAAATCACTTTAGAGAGAAAAGACTTGAACTGACTGTCAGTCATTGCCATTTCACTCTGTGAGTCAGCAAGCTCTGCAGGGGCTAACAAGCACATTAAGCAGCTTGGGGCAAGCAGCCTGTCTTACAGACCAAGCAATTCAGCTGTTTAAATAAGCTTGGCCTGTGGTACACAAGGCTGCACATTCACTCCTCTCAGTTTAAGCAAACAGTAAGGGTGATTTCCCTTGTTCTCTTCAAAATTTTGTGTTTGATTAAAGACTACTGTTGCTGAGGTGCTGCACTCAACCGGACTGAAGACAATTCATTTTGTTGGATATATGGGATAAATGAATAGAAATTATTTAATTTAACACATGTGTTACAGTCACAAAGAATGACAGCATGAGACATAAAGCGGAGTAGCTGTGAACAAGAAAATCCATGGAGTCACTTCATATCAAAATAACTTTAAAATCATCTCACTAGAAACACAGGACAGCATAAATTTCAAACATCTGCACTGCCCACATTTTTCATTCAAGTTAACATTATTCACTGATGTCAAATATCAAATTTAGTATCAACAGTGCAGGTTTATAATAAATCTGTAACAATTAGCTGACCTGCAGCTCATGCATCACATCCATTATAGGCAGTAACAACAGCCATTTCTCAGCAATGTTTTAACACCCATGTTTTTGGGAGATTCAGCATTTCATCTTGTTCTGGCTATCAGTCCATGCAATTGTCTAATTCACACAGACAACACAACAGCAAGTACTTGTGACAACACAACAGCAAGTACCTGTTCTGGGGTGAGGTCCCGCTGGCCCTGCGCCAACATCTCGTAGCCCACCATGAACTTTTTCACAGTGGCTGAGCGCAGAAGAGGGGGATAGTACAGGGCATGGAGCTGCCAATGGCTGCAGTCTCTGGTCAGCCAGTCTCCTGTGGGCGCACCTGGTCACCACCATCAGTCATTATCATCATCGGCTATACTGTTCAGTACAACTGATGGTGTCGCTGTCATCATCATCATATTACTGTTATACTCCTAGCATTTGACTATAGATAGTGCCAGCTGAGGTGTTGAGCTTTGTACAGTGGCATGCTCTAGAAAAATAAAATGGAGATCATGGATGGTGAGGGTGGAGGAAAAGACCGAAAGCATGTAAATATGTAATGATCATGCTCTGAAGTTTGATTATGATTAGCTCTAAATGTAAGATGGAGTTAACAACCAATAAAGAAAGGAGCTATCAACCAATAAGAAAAAAAAGGAATTAGCAACCAATGGAGAAGTGAATTGGCAATCAACAGAGAAAGGAATAAACAACCAGTAAAGACTGGAGTTCACATCCAAAAACAAAGCCAGAGATCACAGGACTGAACCCAGTGCAGTCACTGGAAACTACTCTATCCTGAAAAAAAACCCTAACATGTCTGGTTAAGTAATCTTTTGTAAACCTATAAGCACTGTATGCTAAAATAAGTGCAGAAAAAAAAATCAAAAACAAACCAACAACAACAAAGGCAACAAAAGAGACGTATCCAGCTGAGTCCTAATGTGGAAACCCAAACAGCCATCGAAATGCCTTGGCTTTTTTGTTTTTGTTGCTTAATTTTATCTTACGTGACTGAAATCTTTACAACCCACTCATATCATCTTAAGTTCCTAGAGCAAAACTGAAAATGACTGACAGATTTCAGACCACATCAGAAGCACTAAGCAGTACTGCAGGGCACGGTGTGGGACACAGGCATGAGCCTTGGAGTGTATGAGTCGGCTTTCAGAAATGTCATACACTGGATTCTTCTATATCAGCATGAGGCAGAGATGCTGCTCGCCTGCACAAATGAAGCAGCCTGCTAAACTGCCTCCAGGTGTGCAGAGTCTGTCCTTCAACAGAACAGAGTCTACCCGTACTGCCCGTTGTTTACTGTAGTGCAGTGGGCAGAGTGGACAGACATTTTTTGCTGTCCTTAAAGATGGATCACCCGGTCACCTCTACAATCATCCAGTCTTCATTTTGTTGTCCCCATGAGCATTAATTCGGTCATGTCCAGTTCTGAGGCTGAACAGTAGGATCTGCTGTGTTTGGTTCAGAGAGTGGCAGATGTTATTCAGGTTGTAGCCAGGGTGACGCTTCTTGCACCTCTGTCTGGAGGGGGCTTTAATGATGATCTTCCTCTGGCTAAGACACCTGTTTGATCTTTGTCAGTTGTTTCATTTCTGTGGGCACCACAGTATGCAGGATGAACTTCAGTGTCAGTTTTTTGGGGATGTGAGATGCATTTGTTCAACTGGCACATGGATCCATGATGATGACCCAAGGTTATCTGAAAGTATTTTGATTTGAAATACAAAAACCAATGGGAAAAAAAAAAATCAGAGAAACAGATAAAGACAGGTGTGTTTCCACCTACCATGCCACCCCATGGAGTAGGGGAAGGACACTTCAAACAGGTTGTCATACTTGGTCAGCAGTTTCTTCATCATGACGGCCAGGTCTGAAACAGTCAGAATTTGCTACATCTGCATATAGTTATCAAAATCTCCATTCAAAGCTCCCTTCTTAAAAAAAAAAAAAAGAAAGAAAAAGAAAGTCTGCTTGACACTGACTGCATTGAAGATGTTAAATTACAGAATTCGCTCCATCTACATAGTCACCAAATCTTCATTCAGAGCTCACCTCTTTAAAGAAAAAAATATTCTGGCTGACATCAACTGCTATGAAGATGTTAACAGACTTCAATCATAACAGAATTTGCCATCTTGGAAATGATACAACAACACAAATGAAGAAAACAGGTTCATTTAAACTTCTCATGTTCACATGCCTTAAAGACAGCTGTTCTATTTGGAGAATGTGGTTTGAACTCTGGAAGTGCTGCAACTGTTACATGATCTACACACAGGCTTCTCCAGTGAACTGTGTGGCATGATCAGTCTCTTTTGCATGCTTCTATCCTCTTTACAGATGTAATCCTTGCATTCTGCTTTAACACAAAGAACTGCCCAGAACAGACTCCCCACCCATCCACCCAAAAAAACAAAAAAAAAAAAACCCTAAAAAAAAAGAACACACACACACAAAGCCCAAGACCATAAAACTGCAAAAAGTGGTTTACAAATTCCGAAAAATGTAACAATTTCAAGTGATCTGTGACTGCATATTGCGTTTGAACACCATTTCCAGTTAGACTCTTTTTTTTTTTTTTTTCACAGACATTTTGGTTTCCTCGCACTCTTGCCACTGCTCCTTTTATCTCAGTTCCTGGTGACAATGTCTGACACAAGAGACAAACCCTAACTGCTATTCTTCTCCAGCGGATGCTGCCATTTCTGTCCAGTTTGCATTCCTGTGCTTCAAGCCGTTAACTGAAAAGAGATCATCTTAAACAAACAGCTTTCTGCATAGCGAGTATGTAGGGATTCCAGTCTCCCACGCTGCTTACCATCTCTCTCTTCATCGGTCAGGTCCTGCATCCGGAGGACATGTCGTCGCGGCAGCAGCATGGTTTCGTAGGGCACATGGCCCAGTAGGGCACCAGCCACACCCAGTGGGCCGTCTCCAGCACCACACGTTCCTTCTTGGCCAGTTCCCTGCCCAGGTAGTCCATCAGCATGGGCCGGCCGTGCTTCTCCAGGTACGCCCTCTGGGTCCTCTCCTTCAGGGACAACTCATTGGGAAGGAAGGAGCTGGCCCACACCTGAGGGATGCAGGCAAAGCCAAACTAGTGACCCTCAATTGCCTCAACACCACCATCCCTCTATTTCATGCTTATCTCTCTTTTCCTTGTCAATCTCTCTTCTCTCTCTCTCTCTCTCTCTCTCTCTCTCACACACACTCACTCACACACACACACACACACACACACACACACACACACACACACACACACACACAAACTCTCTCCCTCCCTCTATCTCTCTCATCACCCCCCTTCTCTCTCCCTGCCCCCGTCTCCCTCCCTGCCTTTTCCTCATCCAACCATAACCAGAAACACTATATTAATAGCAACACACTTCTTCATCTTCTTCTACACATACTGAACATAAGAATAAGAATATACAAAATGGAGGATAGTAGGTCTACATAACAGTACAATGATGTTTCTTGCCTTGGGTGAAGGCCTACATGTTGTTTTTTTTTTTTTTACCATGTTGTTATAATCTCCTGTTAGTGGTTAGCCCTACACCAGGAAGAAATTTTTGTTCACATAGTGTGTTAGCTATTGAGAAAGAGTGTCAACCCATTCAATTTCACAATGGTTAATAATACATTCAAAATATACACTTACAACTGTAATGGTCTAAATGACTTTAAGCAAAGAAAAGATGTATTTGATTTTTTAAGATCTTCAGATGGTAATATCTTTCTGATTCAAGAATCCCACCTACCATATAAAATTGAAAACTTTATTAGATCATGTTGGGGTTATGAGTGTTTTTTAGCTGGTACTGAGACAAACAGAAATGGGGTTGCGATACTTTTCAATATTTTTGACTATAAAGTGCATAGAGTAGAAAGAGATCCTGCAGGTCAATATTTAGTGTTGGATGTAACCTTGATGCGAAAGCGTGTGACATTAGTAAATGTGTATGGTCCCAGTTCAGGGGACCATCCAGCCTTTTCACAGACATCAGTCAGCTCACACATGCCTTTGATAATGAATTTATTATTATTGGTGGTGATTTTAATGTTGTGTTAGATCCTAAGCTGGATGCACGGAATTATGCGAGTTATGCAAACAAACCAAGGAGCAGGAAAGCTATATGTGATATGTTGGAGGAGTTGAATCTAGTTGATGTTTGGCAGGACTCATATCCCAAAAAGCCTGGTTATACGTGGCCAAGGTTCAACTCTTCCAAACAAAGCCAGTTAGACTTTTTTTTTTCTGGTATCTAGAAATTTGATGATTGATGTGAATGGTATTGATGTACTACCTAGTTATCGTTCAGATCACTCAGCGGTTTCCCTACACTTCAGCAAAGAAAGCAGACATGGTAAAAGGTACTGGGAATTTAACAACTCTCTATTAAAAGATACTAATTACACAGAAACTTGTTAAGCAAACTATCAAAGAATTGAAAAAACAGTATGCTGTACCAGTGTACAACCTGGATAATATAGAAATAGTACCCAATGAGTGAATTGCTCTTACAATAAATGACCAATTATTTTCTGAAATGCTGCTTCTTGAAATCCGTGGAAAGACGATTTCTTACTCGGTATACAAGAAGAAAGAAGAGAACAGATTGGAGGAGACTCTGTTAGAAGAATAAGAAAATTAGAAGAAATAATAGATGAAACTAGACTAGATGAGCTTGAGGAGAAAAGAAACAAACTACAAGAGTTACGAAATAAAAAATTAGAAGGTATGCTTGTGAGGTCTAGAGTCCTTATGTGAAACAGAATCTGAAACAGTTTGTCACTTGTTATGGTATTGCCCAATGACCACCACTTTTTGGCAAGATTTGCAAAGATGTATCTCAAAACTGTGTTCATTGTGTGAATTTTCAATTTACAGAGGTTCTTGTAATATTTGAGATTGAGGAAAACACTGTAACTGACAGAGTTCTTAACTTGATAATACTTTTGGCAAAGCAATACATCTATAAATGTAAATGGAAGAAAGTAGCACCAATTGTCAATATTTTTATTAATATACTTAAAGATAAATTCAGAACAGAAAGGTATCTGAGTATTGTGACTAATAAATTAGACACTTTTTTGATGGACTGGCTTCCTTATCAGGACTTGGTTAAATGAGGCTATAGTCTGTAATTAATAACATAGTCAGTACTATACTATCCAAAAGAACTTAAGACTATCTACTTGTTTATTCACTCACCGTGGATGCTGACTTATTGCCTTACTTCTGTTTGACTGTTTTGTTCATGTTACTCTGTTAGGGCAGCATCCCTTTTCTTTTCCCCCTCTGCTGTTCACTTTCTCTCTCCTTCCTCCTTTCCCCCTCTCTCGCTTCTTTCTCTCTTCTTCTATCTTTTGGTCTTACTTCTCCTAGCAACTCTTTTGTTTCATGCATGTGATGTAGTTCTGGTTATATTGTTTGTTTTGTCTTTTTTGTGCATTTGTTTGTGTGTACAAAAATATGAGAGTTGTTCTCCTGAAAAAAAAAAAAAAAAAAAAAAAAAAAAAAAGAATATACAAAATGTCAATGCTGAAATATTGGTGGTGCAATCAATACAAATCATAATCCTGGCCCACAATACAAGTCGTAATCCTGGCCCACAATACAAGTCAAAATCATGGACCACAATACAAGTCGAAACCCCCTGGCCCACAATACAAGTCGTAATCCTAGCCCACAATACAAGTCGTAATCCTGGGCCACATTACAATTGTAATCCTGGCCCACAATACAAGTCACAATCCTGGCCCAAAATACAAGTCGTAATCCTTGCCCACATTACAAGTAGTAATCCTGGTCCACAATACAAGTTGTAATCCTGGCCCGCAAATACAAGTCTTAATCCTGGTCCACAATACAAGTTGTAATCCTGGCCACAATACAAGTCTTAATCCTGGCCCACAATACAAGTTGTAATCCTGGCCCACAATACAAGTCTTAATCCTGGTCCACAATACAAGTTGTAATCCTGGCCCACAATACAAGTCTTAATCCTGGCCCACAATACAAGTCTTAATCCTGGCCCACAATACAAGCCGTAATCCTGGTCCACCACATACAAGTTGTAATCCTGGCCCACAATACAAGTCTTAAGCCTGGCCCACAATACAAGTCTTAATCCTGGCCCGCAACAAAGTCGTAATCCTGGCCCACAATACAAGTCTTAATCCTGGCCCCACAATACAAGTCTTAATCCTGGCCCCACAATACAAGTCTTAATCCTGGCCCCACAATACAAGTCGTAATCCTGGCCCACAATACAAGTCGTAATCCTGGCCCACAATACAAGTCGTAATCCTGGCCACACACTCACCTGACAGTGTGGATGAGGGTTGGAGGCTCCCATGACACTGCCTCTGTTCTCAAAGATCTGAAGAAAAATAATAAAAAATAAATAAATAAAATAATATCATCACAATTCCGCACAAGGTCAGAATGCTCATGACCAAAAACACTAGCTGGGTACTCAGGAGATCACAGATTTCTGTCATGGCAGAACTGATCCTGTATCAATCAATCCTTTGATCCAGATCTACACAACATTAAGTCTCCCTCCCCCCCCACCTTTTTCTCCCAAATGGTATGTTCACTGTAATATGGGAGACAAAAAGAGTGTTGGTAGGTATGCTTCCATTTTTTTTTTTGTCTTTTTTCAAACGTCTGTCAGCAAGTCAGTTCATTATTGAAAACACATCAATCTTGTTTATCCAATGAATGTAACAGTATGTATGGACTGAAAGAGTTACTTCCATGTCTTTTTCTTTAAACAGTTCAAGGAAAATATGAAATATCAATGTTCATATCACTAAAAACTTCACTAGCCATGAAAATAGTTCCATGTGGATACGTATCAAAGTATAAGCAGTCATTCCAAGAATCCATGTTTAGGAGAAAAAAAAATGTGTTACTATCTTGCTGAACTTCAGAATCCATCACTTCATCTGCATCCATAAAATGAATGCCCAGCAAAAGTGAATGGGTTCATCCAAGGGCTACACTCTATTTTCCACCACAGCTGATCAAAAACCTCAAGTTCTCTTGCAATTCAGGTTCCCTGCTCTTATGGCGACTTCACTTTGGATTTCCTCTTCATGGCCATGGCAAGTTCATGTCAACATAATCGACATCAGAAAGTTCACAGAGACTGTCTCTTGATCAAAGTTGTGGCAACCTACTAATGCTCATTCATGCTGACTCCACACAGCTAAGCAATTATTGTTGTTAATTGAAGTCTTAGTAGGTAGTATCCTGCATATGTTGGATCAGAACATGCACCAGTAATCAAAGCAGCTGCCAAGCAGTGTCTCCTCTGGTGAGTTGCTTCATGTTCTCCGTGGGTTGCAAAGCTGGGCTGCACCTGGACAATCCTGAGTGTGGATGTGCATGGAATTAATGCCATTAATGGCACAGAGAAGACGAAACACACGCAAACAAAACTGACCAACCTGTACCCAGGTGTAGTTTTTTCCCAGGTCTGTGTTAATGTCAGCCCACCTGTCGATGACCTTTCTTATCTCTTGGAGCTGCATCAAAGGCAGAGTGATGTCCGACCACGGGTGAAAACACATGACCTTGCAGGTGCCCTGTGCCTGGGCAGACTGGAATAAGGGGTCATCACTTGGCTCTGCAAAGCAGTGACAGAAATGGTTCACACAAACTTAGCAAACTGCCGAGACAGAAATGCTCATCAACATCATTTTTACTATTTCAGATTAATCCAGGTACTAGGGTGGTGGCCTGCGCTCAAATGGCTGGAGTATTCAGCAGCGGTTCTGAGGGTCATGAGTGCAGCAGAACCATATGTGAGGTCAGATTTTTATGGCTTGAAAACATTCTCAGTGAATAATTACCTGATTCAGTTCTTATAAGGTTAAAGACAGCTGAGGGAGAGGACTGGACTCATGATGCCCTGTCACAGATATGGTGAGTATGTAACAGTTCACTGCCTCTACAGCCACTAGGTTATGGGACTTTAACTTTTAATCAAGGAGGCCAGGACTTTAACTTTTAATCAAGGAGGTGTCACTGTATGCAGACCGATCCATGCACACAAAACCACATCTGCTGAGCCTTGAGACTATGCACTACACCCCATCTGTTAGCCTTCCTGTCCGCAGAGGTTCCGCTGGTTTTTACCGGTAAATTTTGGACATGTTCTGATCAAAAGTAACAGCTCAAGTACATGTATTGGTTGGTAGATATTCCTACATCAATACACATACTTGAAGAATTACAAACTGCAACATACACAAACACACAGGACAAGCTTACTGGCTGGAAATGACTTGACCACTAAATAGTCATTTTCTCACAGTTACATGCAAATTATTACACAGATTATTACATACAACCATTGGTATGACTTACCTGGTTTGTGTGTGTCCTCCAAAAGAGCTTGAAAATCATTAGTGAACACAAAGGGTCCCTTCATATTCAGGGTTCACCTGCAACAATGATGCTCAGCTCTTCACCTGTCTTCCCAAAATCATGTTAATGTCAGCCAAGCCAAATCAATGTGAAAATACAAAGGAGAAAAGAAAAAGGAAAAAAAAAATGGGAATTCAATTTGAAAAAAAAAAAAAAAAAACACACAAAATCTTGTGCAAACTAAGTTACAGTTCGTTTCTACAGAAGAAATCAATTCTATCTTGGAAAGAATTTGTTCTGTGGCAAGGGGGGGGGGGGGGGGGGGCTGTGACTTTTTTTTCTCCCTGGCTTTTAAACTCAATACTAAGCTGAGAAAAGTATACTGCATACTGTGTCAAAGTTACTGAACTTTGCTGAAGTGACTGAACAGGTAAAGGTTTCTCCTGTGTCGGATGATCTCAAATGTTAATGACCTGATACAAATGGCTCCCTATGGACTGCTGGTGCTGAGACTACAACAGGACATGCCTGGGTGGAGCTGTGTAGAGATCAGTCAAGACATGTGGCATGGAAGTAATGCCACCAGGATTATACAGAAGGTGAATGATAGAGGGGAGAAAAAAAAACAAGGAAATGTAGACGTGTAACTGTTTCTAATACCTAAATGCCAATTACTAGTGACAGCTCTACCACCAGCAAGAACCTCCTTAGATTTGAAAGAAAAGCCTCTCATGAACTTGTATGCGAATTCCCTGCCCCAAACCCTATATGAGCACCACAGGCACAATGAAAAGGCAAGGGAAAAACTCAATATATTACATCAAAACAGCAGATAATACAGTGATTATGAAATTCAGATTGACAGCAAGGTTCAGCCAAGGAACAATGTTCAGCTAATCATCCCAACACTCACTTCACACACACACACACACACACACACACACACACACACAACACACACACAAAATCACAGATCCACTGACAAACACATCCATACACACACAGAGACATGAACTTGCGTACGCACACCTACACAAGAAAACACACATATATACACACAAAGACAGAGAAAAAGAAGAGGGGATAGTTGATAAAGGGGAAGGGGAAAGAGGGGCAAAATTGAGCAGGACATTTCACCTCCCCACTTGAGCGTGTTGACCCTGGACAGAGGGGGTTGTCGGGATCACGTCGAGGAATGACAGCTTCTTCTGCCTTCTCCACCTGCCCCTGCCATGGTCGCTTGGCCCTGTGTGGCGACACCAGAATCCAGTCATCCCTCAGGGGGTTGTACCGAATGTGTGGGTGTTCTGTATAACATCATAATGCACTGAAAAGGATCAATGGCTCAAGAATGGAAAAGGGGGGATTTCACTTTGTATGACTACAATGATTTTAAGAGAGAGAGAGAGAGAGAGAGAGAGAGAGAGAGAGAGAGAGAGAGAGAGAGAGAGAGAGGACAGGGATTGAAAAAAAAAAATCTTCATTCAACCATGGACTAGGATTTCAGGAACAAAATGTTCTTGCCCATGTATTATTGCTGGACTAAATTGTGATATGAACTCAAGGCATAACAAAACTACAGAAAGAAAAAGAACCTTAAAAAAAAAAAAAAAAGCACACATATCTATGGAAACATGTAATGCAGTCAGTCATATGCCAGAAGCAGAATTTACAGATTGTCAACTACAGGAAAAAAAAATATGTATGTTTATTTAAAAGGTATGTGTCTGATGCTTTAAAAAAAGTTATATTATTTTTAAAAAAAAAAAAGGGGGGGGGGGGGGGGGGGGGGGGGGGGGGGGGGGGGGGGGGGGGGGGGGGGGGGGGGGGGGGGGGGGGGGGGGGGATCTGGTGATAGTTTCAATGTTCTGTTAGTTGTCTGTGAGAGGTGGTTTTGAAGGCATCGAGGTAACTGATACTGCTGGGTTCATCCAGAACTTGATTCAACTGGTGATCTGCAGAGAGGAAGAAGATGGTGTGGAAGCAGGTGTCTGTACTGAAACACGGGACGAGTTTTTTTCTATGCGACTTCTGGTTCTGTGGTTGGTCAGGGTGGAGGTGCTCTGATTGGGAACTGCCTTGACAAGCACATCCAATATTTTGTATCGTAGCCTGAAAGGGTCTAGGTACTGTCTGGAGACAAGTTCTGTTGCACCACTGTGAAGTGAAAGTTATGCTGGATTTGTCATGCTGAGTGGCACTAAACAATCTCCAGGCTGTCTAACAGGTATTGTTTGTTTGCTGATGATTCCAGAATGACGCTGCGTACTCAAGGATTGGCCTCACAAATGCTTTGTAGCTCGTTGATCGGATAGCATGTATACAGCCTCTACGGTTTCTGAACACAAAGGCAATGACCTTCATTTCATGCTCAGCTTGTTTCGTCTTGTTCACTTTCGCTTTGTTCGCCTGACCCGAGATCCCCAGTGTAGATCTTTTGTAAATTCCACACTAAGTACTTTGGCTTGTCCACCCTCAGAACCTGTTCGCCATGAAAGGCTGTGAGGTTGTTGCTGGTGCCGATACCGTCGGTATCGGCGATGGGCGTCTTCTTGTACGTCTCCTGTAGCACCGGACACTGGCTGGCATTGTTTGACGTTCGCCACATCTTCTCCCACCGTTGAAGACGCTCTAGGTCTTCTTGGGGAGGGCGGGGTGGTGGGGGGGGGGAGGAGACAAAAAAGAAGGGGGGGGGGGGGGGGGGGGGCTGGACGGAAGGTAATATTGTACGAATTAGTAGAGCAGAACGTTCGTAACCTTTGACCTGGGTTCAGCATCCCAGTGGGTTAGGCCTGTTTATTGAATGGACCGAAACAACAGTGACAAGACAAAACAGTGGGGTATTTGAAATATCCCCGCTGATAAACAAGTGAAAACCACCGTGTAGGATAACCCCAAACTAGGATCAAAAGCTTGAAGTAAAACGAGTACCTGTTGGTTCAAAGCTTCCCGACATGGTTGTGTCGTGGTACATTTGACACGATTCCGGTGCACGTGAACTCTCCAATAGCAGACGTCCATAATTTCCGGAACGATATCCATCACAGCGCATGCTCACGCGCAACCACTTCCTCAGTTTCAAGATGGCGGACCCCCAACAAACGAAGCGATGAGGCCGAGCAAAGGAAACTCCTTTTGGTCAGGACTTAAAATGCTGAATGACTTTCCCTTCTGACATGACTACGCGATGCACATAAACTGTCTCGACGTTTTTCAGTAAGAAGACTTTTCTGTCGATGCGTTTGTTATGTTATTAAGCAGAAAACATCACCAAGAAATTCAATGAAATCAAGTACTTGCAACCAGACTAACTTGTGTAAGGTGAAGGTAAGGCAAATTATATTTTCCTCCAACTGCTCGAACAACAGTGCTTATTTGAGCCCGAAGACTTTGGTGTAATTGCAGCCAGTAGCTTGTTGGTTTGTTTTGCTTGTTTGTTTGTTTTAAGGACCTAGTGATTATGAAGGCTGATTCCCCAGACAGATTAACGCCTAAAGGTTTTATTCACTAGGGTGTTCATAATTCAACTCACTTCCTCTTTCTTTTATCACATCAAGATTATTCATGCAGGTTGCTATTAGTCCTCTCAGTAAAGGTGCTGGGGCATTTGATCAGACAGTCATTCCCCTCCTCCTGACCACTGGGGCTGTTGGGGGGACGTGATGAGGCAGCCGCCGTTTCTCTCCAGGCTCTTCTGTGGTGGCTGTCATGAGGAGATCTGGCATGGTCATTTTGGTCCAGTCCTTTATATTATCGGACCAGCTCTTTCTCTGCCTTCTTCGTCTGCGCCCTCCTTCAACGGTACCTTGAAGGATGGTTTTGGAGAGGGTGTTTTGACGAACGACATGGCCAAACCATGCCATCTTCCATCGTTTGACGGTTGCCAGAAGTGGTTCGTGGGGCCCAACTAGGTTAGTGACCAGTTCTGCACATAATCATTGGTCTTGTGTTCTTTGTAGGAAATGCAGAGTAGTTTCCTCAGGCACCTGGTCTCAAACGCCTGGATTCTTCTTTCTGTTTCGGCCATCAGTGTCCATGTCTCACAACCATATAAGAGGATGGAGACCACTAGTGACTTGTAGAGCCGGAATTTTGTGTGGAAATTGATGTTGCTCTTCCACACTCTGTTCAGTCTGGCCATCACTGCTGATGCGGAGTTGATCCTGATTCGGATTTTTGCTGTGCAGGTGCCATCTTTGGACAGGGTTGCTCCTAAGTACCTGCAGCTGGTCACTTCTTCCAGGGGCTCACCATTCATGGTTAACCATTGGACCATCATCCACCAAAAAAAAAAAAAAAAACAGGGTCAACCTCATGACTGCTGCCTGTGTCATGACAACAAGAACATGTTTTTTTCATACAGAACCTATAGACCAGCCACCACCAGCATTGAAAAGCAAGCTTATAAAGCCATTGTATGCCCCATGCTGGAATGTGCAACTTCCGTCTGGGATCCCTACACACAGAACATGGACAAGGTGAAGGCAGTGCAGAGACAGGCAGCACATTTTGTCTTCAACTGTCACATGAATATATCAGGAGTCAACTGCATGCTGGGGTTGCTGGGTTATCCAAGACAAGAGAGGAGACTGCCAAAAAACCAGGCTGTCCCTGCTGCATAAGCTCTGACCTGGCCATGCCACTGTCCCAGCCAGCAAGCAAAACTTACTTCTCTACCCTTTCAGCAGTGATGAAAAATGCTACCAACTCTTCCGCTTCATTTATCAGCAAGTCAGTCTACAGACCCCTCATTTCTTCTGTTTCATCAGGAATTTGAATGGCTTACCAATAGATGCCGGAGCATTAATTGCAACATGCTAAATGTGTCAGAAGTACAAGCCTGAAAAATACAGTGGCCAACACCCCACAACCACTACCCATCCCACCCCTCTCCCACATACACACCAATCTGCCCAGTTCTCTAACCCATTACCTTGGTTTGCTTGAAATATTGGTAATGGAAAATGGACTTGGCATTTCTGCAAAATTCAAGTTAACAGTGAATCTCCTCTTTCAGTTAAGTGTCAGGCTTATCAACAAATTGATAGTAGAGCCACAGTTAAAGATAAAAAGCTGTACAACTGTAAGTCACTGAAAATGCTAGCAATGTTTTAGTTGGAATTGTCATCTCATTCTTGAGCGCCATCCTCTTTCTGTTTTTTCAGTCTTTGAAAGATCACCAAACACAGCTCAGTCTCACTCTCTATGCTGCACGAAAACACCAGCACTATGGTCAGTAGAAAAGAGAATGCAGGGTCAACAGTTCAGACTAACAGTGTCTGTTTCAACACCCAAGACCAGAACCTTTTTCAGCATCATGCAGTCACTGCAGCTTTGCCTTTAGATCCTAGTCCTCAGTCTCAGCAGACCATGAATGGCTATGGCGCTGATCTATCTAAAATCATTTTGAATCAGTTTGAGATCAGTTGTAGCATCATATGTAGCAACATGGCTGACTACAAGAGTGACTTGTAAAGACTTGTAACAGTGAGAAGGATCCAGATCTTTTAGACAAGTCCTATTAATTTCAGTTACAAGCGAGTTTTCATGCTTATCTACCAGCACAAACTTCTTTCAGAACTCCCAGTGTGCATTTTGACAGTGCTGGAACTGTTTGATTGTTATTTTTATTGTGTGTTTGATTTTTCTGTGTTTTCTTCAAGGTAGACTAGGCCATAGGATTGGGTTTAGGCAGCTGAGTCAGAAATCGATAAACAAGTTGATATGTAAACATAAGCAGTTGTAACCTTTCCTGGCATCTTTGTTTTTAATTGCAGTCACCAATAGCTGATTAGCTGAGACAGTCTTTCATGTACTCCAGTATTTCAGAAAATAATTAATAAACAGACAAACAAACAAGCTGTCTGATAGTTATATAGACTTGGATAATCTGTTGTTTTTAGTCTGCCCAGTGACATATTGTTTTGCTGCACACCTGCACATGCCACCTAGCAAGAGTGAGCATGCGAACGCACGCATGCATGCATGCATGCACACATGTACACACGCGCGCATGGGCACACACACACACACACACACACACACACACACACACACATACATATATACGAACGCACATTTGTAGTGTGCTCTACCTGTCATTTTTAGTTTGTCATATTTGCAGCGTGTGGGCTTTCCTGGTGTTTCCCCAGAAGGCAATGGGGCACCATGATAGGCAGTCATTCATGTACAGTTGTGCTCCAGATTTTGACAGATCCAAACAGAGAAAATGTGTCCATCAGATTGTGTTGCAACACACTCGTCTGATTTCCTGCACAAAACTCCTCCTCCTCCACTTACTCACAGATCAGTCACATATGGAAATGTATAGACACACCCATGAAGACATACACAGAAACACACAGACACATACGCAAACACACACATAGAGACACATACATACAGACATTGACACATACACACACACACACACACGCACGCACGCATGCACGCACACGCACACACA
>JADBJO010001402.1:172500-180000 GCA_016801955.1 Conus betulinus | reverse complement strand
CTGTCTGTGTCTCTCTCTCTCTCTCTCTCTCTCTCTCTCTCTCTCTCTCTCTGTATGTGACTAATTCTCTCTCTCTCTCTCTCTCCTCTCTCTCTCTCTCTCTCTCTCTCTCTCTCTCTCTCTCTCTCTCTCTCTCTCTCTCTCTCTCTCTCTCTCTCTCTCTCTCTCCCAATCTTTATAGTATTGACCATTCACTGACAGGCATGATCCTCCACCCATCCCCTTTCATCAACCACTGACAGGAATGAAATTCCACTCTTCATCCATCAGTAACTGACAGGAATGAAATTCCACTCGTCACCCATCAGTACTGACAGGAATGAAATTTCACTCTTCATCCATCAGTCACTGACAGGAACGAAATTCCACCTTTCACCATCAGTCACTGACAGGAATGAAATTCCACTCTTCACCCATCAGTAACTGACAGGAATGAAATTTCACTCTACACTCATCTTTCACTGACAGGAATGAAATTCCACTCTTCACTCATCAGTCATTGACAGGAATGAAATTCCACCTTTCACCCATCAGTCACTGACAGGAATGAAATTCCACTCAACCCATCAGTCACTGACAGGAATGAAATTCCATTCTTCAACCATCAGTCACTGACAGGAATGAAAATTCCATTCCACCTTTCAGGAATGAAATTCCATCATTCACTGACAGGAATGAAATTCCATCTTTCACCCATCAGTCAGGAATGACCAGGACAGGAATGAAATTCCACTCTTCACTCATCAGTCATTGACAGGAATGAAATTCCACCATTCACACCCATCAGTCACCGACAGGAATGAAATTCCACCTTTCACCCATCAGTCACTGACAGGAATGAAATTCCACTCTTCACCCATCAGTCACTGACAGGATTGAAATTCCACTCTTCACCCTTCAATAACTGACAGGAATGAAATTCCATTCTTCACCCATCATTCACTGACAGGAATGAAATTCCACCTTTCACCCATCAGTCACCTGACAGGAATGAAATTCCTCTCATTACCCATCAGTAACTGACAGGATTGAAATTCCACCTTTCACCCATCAGTCACTGACAGGAATGAAATACCACTCTTCACCCATCATTCACTGACAGGAATGAAATTCCACCTTTCACCCATCATTCACTGACAGGAATGAAATTTCACTCTTCACCCATCAGTAAACTGACAGGATTGAAATTCCACTCTTCACCCATCAGTAACTGACAGGAATGAAATGCCACCTTTCACCCATCATTCACTGACAGGAATGAAATTCCATCTTTCACCCATCAGTCACTGACAGGATTGAAATTCCACCTTTCACACCCATCAGTCACTGACAGGAATGAAATTCCACTCTTCACCCATCAATAACTGACAGGATTGAAATTCCACTCTTCACCCATCAGTCGCTGACAGGAATGAAATTCCACCCCTCACACACTTAGCATTGCCGAGTTCCAACCTTGAAACCTCTATTTAAGATTCCAGCTTTATAAACGCTTGGCTACAATCACACCTATAGATGTATATCATGTGCTTGCTTAGGAATAGTCTAACAGTCTGTTGATATTTTTTGTACATGTCTTTGTATTTAACAGATGTTGGCAGGGGATCGCTGAAGATGTTCACCAGACAACGAAGCCGTCTGTCTAATCTGAAAGAGGTAAATAGTTTGTCCAGCCTATCAAACTAGAATGTAAGTTTTTTTTGAGAAATGGCAGGTCAAACCATGTTTGGGCACTGCTTCAAAAGACCCTTGGTCTCCACTTTTGTTTTTTTCTCTTTCTTTTTTTTACATTAAATTTTCATTTTATTGGCACCTTGTTTTTCTTTCTTGTTTTTGAAACTATTTGATTTTGTGGCACTGCTCATATTTGAACTCCTTGCAGTATGCACACTGATTTTGACCATATTACTTGCATATCCATTAAATAGATGAACACAGGAAGCAAACATTGATTTGTTCACAGTCTGGAAAGCAAAGTAAATATTTTTTTTCAAATATGGAAATTGAAAGCGGTTTTGTTTTTAAAATCTTATATATCTATCACTTGTAATAATTTGTAAAAAAAAACATAAATTTTCTAATGATACTGACAGTGATTCAAGTCATTATGATTTTTGAATGAACTAACCACTACAGTTATAAATAAAATTGTGTCAGCTCAAGTTTTCTTTGCTGTAGCTTAAGTCACTTCAGTTTGTTACTGTCTTTTATTTCTACGCTGTCCATTCACTCGTTAAATGATTTGTTTGGAGCTATTTCCAAAAAGGGACAGATCTCAGCTTGTAACACTGAGCAGGATCAGTATTCTCTTGCCCCAATGTTAACCTGCAACTGGCCACAAGAGATCTGTTTTGTTACAGGACACCTATTAATCACTGTTATACCATGAACATCTGTAACAGACAAATCGGCTGTCCTCTGAGAATTCTGGATGCTTAAGTAGCTAGTTTTATTTGTTTTGTTTGCCATTGATAAACTGTTATAAATTGTTTTTCCCATCTCTTTATGAATTTCAGTTTGCTACACAATAGTTTTGTTATGTTGTTTGTTCAGTTGTTTCCTCACATTTTGTAGCAAGGATTCACAAGTGCATGGGTTTTTGTCTCTATATTTTTTTCAGAAACATTTAAGTTTTATTAACATTGACCACAGTCGGCTGGGCTATGAGCAACATTACCTTACCTTACCTAACATTGACCGTGTTAATTTTTAAAAATAATTTTTACATGTTTGGTTAAATTATATGAATCTAGACTGGTAATGAAAGAAAAACAATTAGTGTTACTTTGGTTTTATTCAGGACAAAAATGAAAAATTTTTTAGCTTAGGATTTGTTGTTTTTTTTTTTTCATTTTGTTGAAATTTTTCCATCTGTTTGCTTGATGCCTCTGTCAGAAATGTTTTAACACATACTCTTGTCAGTATATCCATCATATATACATAATATACATAACTGGCTAGTTGCACAGTTTTACATCCTTAATACAGCACATTGTGCAATAGCACCAGGTGTTGTGTGCTTATTGATTTAACCTGTGTTGCACTCTGTGTGTGTGTGTGTATGTGTGTGTGTGTGTGCGCCTGTGTGTGTGTATTCATATATATATGCATACATTAGTATTTCTGTATGTATTTATAAGATAGTGAAATTATCATATTTATTTTTACCCTCATATTCCCTGATACTATTCAGATATTTAGTCAGATGTTTATTTTTCTCTGTGCCTCTAGATTTAACACTTTATTGCTTTATCAAATTTTGCGTACTGTTTATTAGATGGTTTGATATGATCAATGTTGTGTTTTCCTCCAAGCGCAGGCCTAAGCAGACTGCTGACAGTTAGGGGAGAGCTTTACGCACGTTCGTTTGAAAGAAGGCGTCAAGTTACGTCTTCGAGGGTAAATAACATAGTGTTTGTTTCACTACAAGCCTTGTTGTTTGTTTGGTTTTTTTTTTTTTTTTTTACAGTTCTAGTGCTTTTCTGTACTTTAGACTACACTGGGTAATATGTTTTGCTTCTGGTATCAGTTAGACTTCTCTCTTTTTAACTAACCAGAGACTGGGTGTGGCCGGTGACTGTTTGTGGTCAAGTACATTTTGTTTGGGTTTTTTTTTTTCAGTTCCAACACATATTTCATGTCGTAGGTCATGCACTTGCATGTTCATCTTGAAATTAGCGGATTATTGTTTTGCGCCATTATTTGGTATTAATATTTCATGGCAATCATGCATTTGTTCACCAACACTTTCACGAAATGTAAAAAAAACAACAAAGAACAGTCTTTTTTCTTGACTGAATGAAAACCTGCAAACAGTTTGATGTAGATCAAACAAATTATGAGAACAGATAAATTCTGTTGGATATTTCATACATTTGCATGTATCAAATGAAGTCACACAGTGAATGCAGTGTGCCTTTCAGGATTTTGCAAGTGTAAGCAGCTACTGAGTGTATTCACATGGGTAGCAAAGGGATAACATTTTATTACCATGTCACTTTTTTTTTCATATAGTTTCAAAATTTATAATTGTCACAAAGTTTTTCTGTTTTTTGTTTTTGTTAGTTTTATGTCCTCTGGTTTATGTAAGGTAGTGCATGATAATCTGGATATGGGTGTCACAGATTTTTTTCAGATCCATTGTAAGTGATTTGCATGTACAGCATGTCGCTGCATTGTGGATATTCTATGTAACATAAACATTCATGTATCAAGTAGTGTTAGAACCATATTAGTCATGTAACTAACACATGGCAATAAAGTCATTGGTGCATATTAACACCAAGAAAACCTAAGCCATACTGCGTGGTGCTTGCCAGCCTAATAATCAGATTAACTGATGAACCATTGTCGTTATGCACACTCAGTAACTTTTTTGTTTGATTGGTTGTTTTCGTTGGTTTGATTTTCTGCTAATGATGTGCAATCTTCAAATCCCACAACACAGCGTTCGTAACACTGCGCCTGAAACTGAACTGTTTATTATTGAGGATGTGCTCGTCTTTTCCTTTTTTTTTGCCATATATGAAGTAATGAAGTGTGGGCTGGGGACAAATCTGTTCAATTTAAGTTCAGATCAGTGGTGGGGATCCAGGGGGAAAAAAAAAAAAAAAAACGAAAAGTGCTTTGAACAGGGTCTGTCCAGACAGATTATGACCAATTTTCCACTGAACGTGAACATCACTGAACTACCGTTTGCAAGCTGATAACTGTCTAATGATACTTAACAATATAGTAACTCTAAGCTACTGTTTGCAAGCTAATAACTGTCTAGTAATACTAAGCAGTGTATTGACTTGGATAATGAAACCATCCAGTCATATAAGTATTTATATGCTTGTTAATTTTTCATACGCTAGTAGAAAAATGTATATGCTAAATAACTCTTGCAGTTTGTACCTGTTATTACTTCCACTGATGGAAGAATGGTGGTGACCATCTGCAGTCTTCCAAATACCTTTGTGGGTTTTTGTTAGTTTGTTTGTTTTAAATCTTTTTAATTTATCCTTGTGATGGAAGCTTGATGAACTGATCAGCATGAATGTTTCATGTTATTCTGTCATGGTCATTTGTACAATTAAACTTCTTAGCAGAGACCCTTCAAATAGTCTCCCTCCTTTAAAAACTTGGAACATTTTCTCTCTTATTCCACATACTAGATTTACCAGCTGGTAAGAAGGCCCCTCCATCTAAAGACCCCATTTCCAAGGAATTCTGGGAGTTGTTGTAGAATGGTTCTGCTGTATTTCTGATTAATTCTCATCACCACATTCCATTATTCACTTTTTGCCCCCACCTCCCTCACACACCCCCCCCCCCCCCCCCCCCCCCCACCCTTTTTTTTTTTTCAAGCATGTTTGATTTTGGTTATAGCTTTGATTGTGCTGATGTTGACTTTGATGTTTGTATGTATATTGCTACACCTGTATCGCAGTTCAGGACTGATCTGCATAGAAACCATCAACAACCAAGGAAATGATCAGTTTTAAGGAAAAGGTTTTTGATGATAATATCATGATATGAACTTGTGTGCATGTGTCTATAAGTGTGTGCAAGTATGTATGTGCAGGTGTGTTTATATATGTTTGGGTGTTTAACATTTTCAACAGATCTGTATGATTGAATCAAACTATTGATTGCAAATTTCTTCCATCTCATGAGGAACTTGTGTAAAATATACTTTTGCACAGTGTGGATAGGACTGTATTTGAGAAAACTAATATGTCGATGCACAGAGAAAAATACAGTGTTATAGAAAACCACTCTTTCACACACATTGTTATTTGATTGTTCTGTAAGACTTTCAGAAATAGTTTAATCCATTCATTTCATCAAAAACAGACAGGAATTGACACAAGCAATAATAAACATCTGTTTGCTGTTCCTTACAATTGTACAATTGCTTCATTTGTCACACTTCTCCAAACTCAAAAAGGGTGAAAAACTTTACTGGCAAAATCGTATTTGGTTTCTCCTTGTTTAAACTCTTGTAAACATAAAAATCAATGAATATGGCATGAACTGCAGGGATTTGATCATTTCGTTGATTTGGTTGCAAATTAAACATTGAGCATTTGAGTGCACTTGAAATGTCTGGTCTAGGTTTCTCCCACAATGTGTGCTTATACACCCATTGTTTTGTTTACAAGCAGCAAGCCCTTTTAGTTTTCATTATCTTTTTTTCCCACTATATCAAACAGTACAAGCATTTTGTAATCCAATTTAAAGCTTTTGCTTATTTGGTTTCAAATGAAAATTGAAAGACATGATATTTAGTAAAAAGTAAATGAGACTAAGTGTTTGTCATAGTTTTTTTTTGAAGAACGAAATTATGTCAAGAGTGATTTTGCAGAGTTATGTGTACCTTGCTGATAACGCTATCCTGTTTCAGGGCCAGCAAAGAATTTCTTTGTTCTTTCCGTGTTTGTAATAAACGTCAGTGAACACCTGACCACAGCTGTCTTAAATGAATAGTGGGTGTATGATTCTGCCTAAGAATGCCAGTCCTCCTGTGGCTCCTGAGCCTGTTATCTTCCGTCCAACCCACACCACAGACCAGACGATGAGGCGCTTCAACCAGCCGCCGCCCAACAATGCTGATCTACAGCTGCACAGCTTTGCAGGTGAGAGCCTGGGAAGACTGCCCGTGATGTTGCTGTTCAATACCAAAAGCGTTCAGGAAACATAACTCATGTATGCATAAACGGCGTGCATGGTAGACTTGAGGAAGTATTATCAAAAGTTGTTATCAGGTTTTCTAATTACGAGCTTCTCAGAAAAATTACAACCGTTCGAATTTTCTTTCAAGTGCATTTTTAGGCTGCAAGATAAGCACGACTGGGTGGATACAATATGCACAACACAAGATGTGGAGGAAATCAGTGTGCTTTTAAGTGTTCTGCTTGTACCACAGGTTATTAAACATGTTTTGTTCAGTACGCTGCAATAATATGTATATATTCATGTAATGTACAAATGTACACATATCTATGGTATCCCTAAACCTATGATATCCGTACCTTTGGTATCTCCAAGTTTTCTGTGTTCTTTATGCAAAACGTCTTGTGCATGTGCTCTTTGATGGATTATATATTATTACCATTTCAAATTTCTTTCTTTTTCCCCCCTTGCATAAGTAGGTCGCAATGATGCATTTGGTAAGTAGAGAGTCAGAGTGTTCCTTTTCAGTTTTGTGATGCCTGTGGTCACTCTTTTTGTAATCCTCATCTCTAACAGGACACAAACCCTCTGTGATTGGTCTTATGTTGAATTGCTGGTGTGTAGGCTGAGTCTGTTGTCTCTTGTTGTTGATCACCCTGTGGTCTGAAATCTGGAGTGTCACCGGTGACAAACTGACTTCACTGAACTTGATTCAGTTTTGTTTTGAGGTTGTGCTCAGTTAACTTGTGGCATTGTTTTCTTGTTCGGTTTTGTTTCAAACATTCTCTCTCTCTCTCTCTCTCTCTCTCTCTCTCTCTCTCTCTCTCTCTCTCTCTCTCT
>JADBJO010001402.1:165000-170000 GCA_016801955.1 Conus betulinus | reverse complement strand
GTTTGTGATGTTGCTTTGAAAATTTTGCATTTGCTGAGTGTTGTCTTGGCTGTTTTGTGCTGCACACAGAACGATACATGTGTGAGTGTCTGGTCATTTTTGCAGGCACTTTGCATCGGGTCACGTTTGACTTCCTTGATCATGATCAATCAAATCAAAGTAATTTTACGTTCTGCTTTCCTTAAGCTACAATTCATAATTCTTATAGTCTAGTGTGCATGTCAGTATGAAAACCTAATAGAGCTACTTCTAGTACCAAGTTATTCTGCTAGAGTGCAGACACTTTATAGTGTATCTCTTCACAGAAAACAGTGACAGAATGTTCAGTGGCAGCTAGTCATAGGTCAAGTCTCTTAGTATGACTCATTCATTTCTTCTTTTTTTTTTCCTTATATAGAATTTTGTGTTGTCAGTTTTTGTGTGTGTGTGTCGTAATAGAGAGCACCGTCTATAGAAAAACAATAATTTCAAAGGAAAAAGTGCATGCTCTTTATACCAGGCTGTTGCGTCTCTGCTTCAGAAGCTTTTTTCTCTCTTGTTTTGTTTTTCCTTTCACTAACAGGAAAATATCAAAGACAGACTGCAACAGTTACCGGAAAGAAAAGTTAGCAAATAAATGCTATTCCTTGAAGTCTGGTCTTGAAAAATCCATGCTAAAGCATATGTGATAAACACAGTCAGTTTTATAAGTTGTTTTTTTTTTTTTTATAATGCATTTGCTTGGGAGTGCATGTCCATGTCTGTGTGTGTATGCATTTGCAGTGGTGTTGCATGTTTGTGTGTGTGTGAGAGAGAGAGAGTGTGTGTGTGTATGTGTTTTATCTGTGCTTTGCAGCTATAGTGCCCAAAGAGCCTTTGTTAATATAATTTTTTTTTTTACTAAGTTGTCTCAAGGAGTTAGCTTCTTAAGCCACATAGCCTCATTTCTCTGTTCTGCTTGCCTAACCTTCCTGATCGTTTTAGCATTGTATATGTTTCATTATTTTGAAATGCAGATTTCCCCAAGAGGCCTCTCTTTTTGCTGAATTGTGATGGAGATTTTGAGTGTGCGTGTGTGTCTTTTTATGTGTGTGTGTTCTGTACGTGTGTGTGTGTTTTTATGTGTGTGTGTGTGTTCTGTACATGTGTGTGTGTGTGCCTATAAATGTGGTGAAGTACAGTAAATGTCTTCAGTTCAGATGAGATTTTGTGAAAAAAAAAAAAAAGGTGGGAAGCATATGATCTACTACTACAGTACACTCGGAGATTCAGCAGACATATGATCAAAGCATCATTATTGTTATGAAAGCCAAAACTGAACCAGTATTGTCTATTCATAGATGTACATCCACTGACATGCCATGAGAATAGTGTATGACTGTTTGGTCCATTGTAATACCAGCATTTTTTTTTTCATTCATTCTCACCTGTTATGTATGGCTTGCTCGTCAGTGGTGTTATTAAACTGTAAAATAAGCTCTCTTAGTTTAAGATGGGTACCACAGTGTTGAATTGTCAGTGGAATAAAATGAACAGAGGTTTAGAGAGGTTGATGAAGTGATTTTATGAAATATGTATATTTATGATAACCTTTTTTATGTCAGTGCCTTTGTGTTGTTGTTGTTGATGTTGTTGTTTATTTTTGTGCCTGTTTTGTTAAGTCTGATGTGCAGAGTTCTTGCATTAGAATTCAGGCAACATAGAAGTCTTACACAGTGGAACGTGTCCGTAATAGTCTTCAGAAATTGTTGGGACTGCAGTCTTTAAAAGGGAGAAAACCTCTGTAGGAAAATAAATCTGATACAGATAACAGACAAAACTGTTGCAGAAATACAGTTCTTTGCAGATATAAAGTCAAAAATGGGAGGATCAGTGTGGTTTCACTGTAACCGACATTAGATACACAACTAAAAGAAACTGTAACAAACATCTCTCCGTGGTTTTGTGCAAACTTCGGGAAGTTCTGTAAACCCCATTCCCCAGCCTTGGGCTCTTTCCAACCTACCTGTGATGATGAGGGTTTTGTTTTGTTCTGTTTTTTTTATTCATGGTGTGTTAGCTGTGCAGGTGGCATCAGCGTTGCATGAGATATTCATACATTCTTTTTTTTTTTTCCCAGAATAACAGTAACATGTTGTTTCTTTCTCAGCAGTTGAAGTCATTGTTGTTTGCTTAGCAGCACTATCAGATTATTTTGCAGTGTGTAACACATCTGTGTGTGTATGTGTGTGTGTGTATGTGTGTGAATGTGTGTGTGGTTGCATAATGTGTGTGTGTGTGTGTGCATACATGTGTGTGTGTGTGTGTGTGTGTGTGTGTGTGTGTGTGTGTGTGTGTGTGTGTGTGTGTTTTGCATGCCTGTTTCAGTTTAAAGCTAATTGTGTTAGTTAGTACATTGTTAATGTTGTCTGAGTAGAGCAGAGGGTGACATCACTAGGATCTGCATTCCTTGCAATCTTTTTTTTTTATGGCTGCATTGTGCAGCCCAGCGTTCTGATAGGGTATGGTCAGTTTTTGTGAGGAAATGGTCAGTTAACAGGGTATGGGGGTAACAGAGGGTGTATTGTCAATGCAGTGTAGTGGTCAAGGCATAAAGGTAAGTCTGACCCTGACCAGACATAAAGTTACACATTCCAGTGAATCGCATGATGGGAGCGAAAGAACTCGTGCAACATTATAAATGTAGGCTCAGGTTGCTGTTTTTTCATTATTAAATGTATATTGTGTATAAAGTGCACGGCCATGAGGCTGGCATTGTTGTTCATGTGTTGTCCATGGTGCACAAAATGTGTAATCATAGGGTTGATATGACTCTTCATGAGCTATACAACACGTGCAAAGTAAATGTTTTCTTGGGAATGTTGCTGAATAATCTGAAAAGATCCTTAGGCTTTGTCATGACTCATCACAGATTGTTGCACTTTGTTTGGTGTACATTATCTCACAAGTGCTTTACTGAAACTGTAATGCTGTTCAGGTAATTCTAAGGTCATTCCCTTGGCATTGTTTTGAGTGATCTTCAAGAGAGGTTCAGGTTTTGTGACTTTAAAGACCGATAATCTGAGAGATGAACATACGTTTATGTTGATGAAGGTTTGATCATGATGGTACTTATGAAAGGTGAAGATTGCAGTGCATGCTTGTACACCACACAGTTACATGCATGCACACACATGCATACACTGATGCTTGCATGCACTCACACACATAAGTGCATGCAGGCACACATGCTTATTTGCATACACACACATACTCACACTGTTTCTTAGCGAAAAGGATCGAACTTGAACCAAGAAAACATAACTCTTGTTTAGTACTGAGCGTGCGCATTGGCTTTAATTGTCGCTATCATAGTAATGTAAATGAATGGTTGAACTCGTCCAGTCTGTTCTCAGAAGATTCAATTGGTTAGATGTCAGAACACCCCTACTCTGACCCATCCTGACACAACACACACACACACACACACACACACACACACACACACACACACACACACACACACACACACACACACACACACACACACACACACACATTTTTGTCACAGACATTTGCGCCTGTCAGGACAGAATTTCAGTCAAAGATATGGATACAATGCTTACAGGGTTAAAAACTTCTCTCTCTCTCTCTCTCTCTCTCTCTCTCTCTCTCTCTCTCTCTCTCTCTCTCTCTCTCCTTTTTTGCCTTTCTCTGTTTTACGTCATTTTGGAAAACATCAACTGAGTTAACAAAAAAGAAAATTGTATGGGGACTATTGATTCAAATGTTTGTTTTTCTAGTTGTTAGGTCAGTTTCTCTTTGTTACATATTTATGCACATGCATGGGTTTGTATATATGGACAAGTGTGTGTGTGCGAATATGTGTTTACATTGTGTTTAATGCATGCATATGTGTGTATGTGTATGTGTGAGTGTGTGTGTATGTGTGTGTGTGTGTGTGTGTGTGTATGTATGTGTTAGTGTGTGTGTGTGTGTGCGTACGTGTGTCTGTAATATGTGCCCATATATTCTTGACCCGCATATCTCCGCATGAAAGGACCAGAATCAGGTGATTCAGATTCTCTGAACAAACAGAAAAGCTGCCCATCCACTATCGCAACGGGCCCGGCAAGAAGCCAAACATGCCTGCGGCTACCAACCTCCATGACCCTAGTTCTGGCCTTGACCCTTCAGGGGGAGGGGAGGAAGATGACGGGACACGAAGCAGGGAGTCAAGAAGTGCTCAGAAAAATCAGAAAGCTGCTGCCTTTTTGCCTGGTAAACGAATCCTTTCTTCAGTTTGGAAGGTTTTTTTTTTTTTTTTTTTTTCTAAATTTTTTTTGTATTTGTGTGTAAGTATGTAGTCAGATTAGGTGATATATGTGTACTTTTTTTATTATGTGCTTGACAGTTTTCTTGTGAGGTGATATATGTGTACTTTTTATTATGTGCTTGACAGTTTTCTTTACATCTCAAATTTTAAGATCAGAGTAGCCTGGGGGAGGAGGGGGGGAGAGAAAGTGGTGAGGGGAAGAGCACAGAACTCTGGTCTCTCTCAGTCAGATGCTCAGCACTGTGGCTCACAACTGGGTGTACCTCTTTTCCAGGAGATCGGGTCATTTTTGCTGAGAGTCCAACAGCACCTGGAATTCCGGTAGTGTACAGAACACCTGAGGAGAGGGCGGCCAACCCTGACAGGCTGAACCTGGACAGGTACAGTGGACCTTGTCAAGTACAACCTCCAGAATTTTGTTTCCTTTATTTTTTTAACGAATCTCAAATAGGAAAAGGAAGCTTAATATGGAATTAAAACTAAGATTGACCGACAAAACAAAATTGCAAGAAATCAAGAAAAATGTTCCAGTTGTATTCTTTTTCTACATTTCCCAATGTTTGTGTTTTTGCAGTTGAAATTATTACCCCCGTCTTTTCAAAGTTATGCAGCAATAATGACTTTAAAGATTTTTTTTTTTTACCAGCTTTTGTTTTAACATAACCCAAACAACCACACACAGCCCTCTCAGGCTGTTGCCATGACA